>JAVSIQ010000137.1:0-161896 GCA_038502775.1 Hippodamia convergens | reverse complement strand
TGGCGAAGAAGGCTTCAAGGCTGAAGCCTGTTGGACCTGAACCTTTCTGTGGGCTTGGAATAGACCAATACAAGAAAGCGGGTCCAACAATGGGAAGCGGCAAACAAAATAACGCTTTGGAGAAATACTCCCAGACTTGCGCAAGCCAAGAGGTTTGTGGAATTCTCGTCGACCTATACCAGGAAGCTCATAAAGCTGCCACGAGCTGAGCTTCGAGTAATGGTGGGTCTGCTGACGGGACACTGTCGATATAAATATCATTTGTATCGCATGGGAAAGTCAGCAGATGAAACCTGCAGGCTATGTGGATCGGAGAAGGAAACAGCTGAACACATGGTATGCAAGTGTCCAGAACTGGCGGAACTAAGAACCATTCACATGGGGAAGTCGGTTCTGGATCCACATGAAATAACCGCCAAGGCTCCTAAGGAGGTCGCTGGGTTCATCAACACCATTGATGGCCTCCTTGGGATTTAAATGAACGAGTTGGGTAAAGAACAAAAGATCCTTGCGGTCGAAGTTCCCGGAAGGCTGAACGAAGCCGCAACGACCCCTGTTCATCATAATAATAATAATAATAATAATGCCAAACATTGCATGCCTTTAAAATCAATAGTTTTGCCGTTATTGAATAAAATTCGAATTTCAGGAATAAAACTAGGTTTTTTTTACTCTAGTAATAGAGATAATTTTTAAGTAGGCTTTGTCAAGAATAAATATGTCAACTCATTCATAATGCATCGTTAAGAATTGTCATTCATACTTGTTGTTTGATTAATCAGGCACTATGTAAAAACGGAATTACATTAACAGTAAAGTATTGAATAAGTTCTTCATTTATGGTGAATGTAATAAAATATCAGATTCAATGGTTCATTTAGAGTGGCTCCTCGTTCTACAGACCTAACACTTCTTGATTTTTATCTATGAGGTACTATAAAAAATGAGAGGCTTATAAAAATAGCATTCATTCAAGGAAATAGTTTGAAGTTAGGGTGCGGATTGCACTGATCATCTTAAAAAAAAGGTAAGAATGACAGTTCCCTATTATAGCCTACTGAAAATACGAGCATACCAATGAATTCTACTCAGCGAAACCTGGCTTTGGTCGTTGAAATACGAATTCTAGTCAATAACGGCTGAACCACTGAAGGCATAAAATGTTTGGTACATTGGTCTTACTTGTTTTTGACGAATAATCAATCCGAATTTAAAATTATATGGTTGACACTCAAAAAAGTGAGATTTCATCGGTATCATCGTACTTCATTTCATTTCACTATTGCAAAAAGCAATGAGGGATTTTGAAGTTAAAAATACACACTTATTTGTGGCAATCTTTCTGAAAAAAAATTGACAATATGACATATGATTGCGCATATCATACATCAAATTAATGTAGAATTGAACGGGAATTCCAATATATGTTTTGATACTCATGTTCATTGTCTCTAAAATAAAAATACAAAATTTTGAATTTGAATTACAACTCCTTCATCGAAAAGTTCAAATGAAACATTTGAAAAAAATTACCTGAATATTCAAATAATTCGGATAATTTTCTTAGCCTGTTAGCTACCACAATGAGGAAGTTCGTAAAGGATATTGTTGGGCATCTCATCAGATTGAAGCTACCACGGAAAATTAGCTTGATGGTGATCAAATGCAAAAATGTACAAATGGACTATTGAGGAAACCATAGTATAGCTATGTTTTCCTCAACTGCTGAAATGTTTTTTCCTCTTTCTATTAGAAAAACAAAGGAAATATCAACAGTGTTGTTGATGATATTTCTTTTGTTTTTCTAATAGAAAGAGGAACAAACATTTCAGCAGCTAAAAAGCAGAAATGCTCAATTCAACCAACGAATTGGAAGGGAACTAAACGAAAAATAATTTCAATGTGACATAATCAAATCCATTCTCATCGAAATCGAGATCATTGTTCCAATGAAGCCATTCAACATCGATTAATCCTTATTTCGTTCTGGCATTTCAATGTGAATGCCTCATTACCATTTGTTCGATATTCATATGACGAATACGACACCAAAGATTGGCTATATTACGAACACGAGACACTCGACGAGACATCTCAAAAATGGGGCACTCGTATTGGCTCTAAATCTATTGGTCCCATACCAAAATTGACTTAAATCCATGGGATCCATGGGAGCTCGTCAGTTGATACTTTCATACTAAGTTAGGTATAAGCGGATTCTTTGGTAGCAAGATCGAAGATATGTTTATTTTGGACAAACAACCCCACAAGTCACAAGTCCTTTTATTAACTCATTCAAGAACTAATACGACAGATAAAGGTCATATCAACAACGATGACACTAATCTCAAGTTGGAATGTGTTTGTGTTGGTATTCATTACTGTGATTATCCTTTCCCTTTTGCTACTTATTTTGGTTGTTCAATATGTGTAGGTCTTAGGGAACAGGTTTAGTTACAAGTATTCATTTCGAGAATATTCTTCTCTTTTCATGCCCATGAATATTGACTTACAAAATCAATACGTTCAAATTCGTGAAAATATGATTTGAATTCATATTAATCTCGGAGACCAAATTATCTTGAAGTCACAAAATCAGAATTAGGTCTAACGCACACGACCGACAATCGGTGAGCTACAATTTTGTCGGTCGAAATGCAGAACACGTATGTGAATGCACCAACGCACACGTCGTCCGTGTGCGTTAACCTCCTACAAAATAGTCGTTCACCGACAATCGTTCGTGTGCGTTAGACCTTAGTCAGAAAAGAGAATTTCAAAAGATGTTTACTCCTATTATTTGGCGAATCGATGTACCTAAGGAGTTGAAAATGTGATCCACTAGCTAGAATTTAATAATGTGAATCCAATATTGTAGATAACTCGTGTCTTAAAAAATGTGACTAACACACTTTTCATCTGTGGTGCTGATATGCATCCATCAAAAATTCATTTTATTGATGCACATATCTACCTGTACGCCAAGATATTAGGTCCCCGAGATTAATGAAAACCTTAAATATTAATAATTGAAAATTGAACGATTCCCCCTCCGTCAGCGCTCCTGTCTACGCTCCTGGCTAGTTCAAACGTCAAGATAATCGGAAAATAGCTGATTGATCGATGCGTTAATCCCAATCTGAACTTTCAGAATTCTCAGGTTTCGTGAATTGGAAACTCATCTTTCATACTCCCGTTTTGACTCTCTAATGACACCATCGATTTCTGTGTTCAAAAACGGTAGTTGAATTTTCTTAGTTCATTTCATAAAAAAAAACTGTACATTTTTAGCCTCCTTCTTCAATTTTTTGAGAACTAGATCTACCCAAATTGATATGTATTTTCAGTCACCTCAACATTTTTAATTACTTCACTTTCCATGTCGTTTCATGCTTTCGATATGTATGAAATGTATTACTTATTCCTGTTTCCGAGTTTCAGATGAATGAATCTTCTCGCCTATAGGCTGGACCTTGGATTTAATTTATTTCCTGCAGAACAGGGCGTGAACTTTTATGATATGGTTCAACGGTCAATTGTAATACACATGAAACTGGTTGACAGTCTCTGGTGTTGGTTCCACCTTGAAAGGTGACTTCTGATACTGGTGTCATTTGGTTTCGGTCTACTCACCGATTCATCTCATTGAATGTTGAAATTTGCTTCTCTAAGCTTTTTGAAAGATTGACTTATCTCATGATATTCGATATTGAGAAGTTTTTCACTTATAACGTTTTGTTTTTGATGAAATAATTGATCTTTTCGGTTCGAAAAATATGCCTTTTCGAAGTACTCATTGTTGGAGTTCTTTGCTCAGTATGAGTTGTGGATATATTCATTGGAGATGATTTCATTTGTTTGGGTATTCCAGAGAATTGTGAATGAGTAAGAATTCTGGGCTCCCCGAAACGAGTACTTCTATGAAATGTCAGAGGTTCACTAGAAAAATGCTAATTCGGAATCATGTGAATTATTTCTCTGATATTGTCCAGGACTTGGGTCGATGTGTGTGACAGTTTCTTGTACGATTCTTAGTGCTCAAATTTTCACGCAGGGGCTTTTCTTCTATTATATAAAAAAATTTTAATTGTTTCTTGTTTCAGAGACTGGTAGAGAAAACCCGAATTAAGCAAAGACCTCCCAGACAATATTTCAATAGATATCTCAATAAAACCAGGTGATACAACACATCATAATCAAAATTAAAAAAAAATTTATGATCCACTTACTGGTATCTTATTTTATTCAACATTGAGATCCGTACTGCTTGAAAATTTTTTTTCTCAGTCCTAAACTCTCGAGATGCTCTCAGTGAGCATTGAATTTGAGACATCCTGTACAGGGAATATTGTAAACACAATTTTTTTATTTTTGTTTTTCATTCAAAGGTTTAGCTTTGATCAATATCGATATCAAATAAGTTCTTGATGTGAAAAGAATTCGCCTGTTGAATTTGAAACCAATTCTTCTTATATTTTCTGAAGGCTTCGGAATTACATTCAATGAATTTCATTGTTCTTGATGGTAATTTAGTATTTGTTGCCGTTTGCTGTTCATTCCTATAATTTCGATTAAACATCTTCCCCTCTAGAGGTACTTTTTTGTTTCAATATATGTATTGTATTATTCAAGCTCCCCCAAGCAAAAGGATACATATTTATCTTCTCTGCTATGTTGCCACATTGAAAAATATCAACATAAAACTTCACCACGTTTTTGGTCATTTCGGTGTCATGAATTTGTAGTTTCATTCGAAAATTTGATGGAAACCTTGATGAAAACATTATTTATGACGGTCAAAAAAAATTCTATAGTCATCCCGTTTTGTTGGTTGAAACACCGCTCAAAACATGTTGAATTTAGTAAAATATCTAACATCTCCAATATCGTCAATAGTTAATTGCGAATTTTCCTAAATTCTTCTATGTATAATCCTCGGTATCATCTATCAATCATACTATTACTATTTTAATCTTTTGCCTGTAGCCGAGCTTTTAGCCACTGTTTGACTATGGAATCTGAGTAATTAAATCGAGGGTAATTTTTGGTGGTTCATATAAATGTGACTATGAATGAGTGTGCTGAATTTCTTGTGAGCTTTCGATATCATTTTTTTGACTTCACACTTGGATCCTGTTCAATAATGGAATATTCGGCAGTATCATGAAATTGTTTATTTTCACATTCATCCTGTGGTATTTTATTCATCAGCAGGTTTTATAGTAGTATCTTCGGTATTATCATTTTTTAGTTCCAAAGAATGGGAATGAAAACGCAAAAGTGTTTTGGGATAACGGGTAAAAAAATTATCTTTTTTTATATCAAATACCTACAAAACAAGAAACCAAAGAAGTTAGTGTTACGGAAACGTAGTCAATGTTGATCGTATCTATGAAATGATATGTCATAGATACGACGGAGATTGAGGTTAGCTGATGGAGAATAGACGTGTCAAGAGCAAGAAGTTGTTTCATTTTAAAACAAGAAAAGACATTATTAACAGTTAGTTAAACAAAACTGTTCTCACTTAACCAATCCTATGGGGGAAAGTAAGATTTGTGATATTTTTATTTTTAAATGAACGAGTGTGGGAATCGTCTCACCCAATGAAATGATTACTTCCACCTTGATCAGTAATCATAGACCGAGTCATAAACCCAGTGATAAACCCATGCGCGCTTGAGTCGAAAATTTGAATCAACAAAAACTCAATCAAACCGGTGATACAACACATCATAATCAAAATTTTAAAAAATCCATGATCCACTTTCTAGAATCTCATGTTATTCAACATTGAGATCCATAGTCCTTGAAATTTTTTTTTCTCAGTCCTAAGCTCTCGAGATGCTCTCAGTGAGCATTGAATTCGAGACATGCTGTAGAGGGAATATTGTAAACACAATTTTTTTAATTTTTGTTTCTCATTCAAAGGTTTAGTTTTGAACAATATCGATATCAAATCAGTTCATGATGTGGAAAGGGTTCGCCTGTTGAATTTGAAACCAATTCTTCTTGTATTTTCTGAAGGCTTAGGATTTACATTACATGAATTTTATTGTTTTGGACGGTAATTTGGTATTTGTTGCTGTTTGATGTTCATTCCTATAATTTTCATTGAATCTCATCCTCTCTAGAGGTACTTTTTTGTTTCAATATGTATTGTATTATTCAAGCTCTACCAAGCAAAAGAATATATATAATCTTCTCTGCTATGTTGTCACATCAAAAAATATCATCAACATGAATCTTCACCACGTCTTTGGTCATTTTGTTGAAAGTGAATATGTAGTTTCATTCGAAATATTCCATGGACTTGATGAACACATTATTTATGACTGTCAAAAAAAAAACCTATAGTCCTATAGTTTATTGGCTGAAACATCGCTCAATTGAAATCATGTTGAATTCAGTAAAATATCTAACATCCTGAACATATCATCAACAGTAAATTGCGAATTTTCATAAATCCTTTTATGTATCATCTATCAATTTCATTTTTACTTCTTGAATTCATAACCTGTAGCCGAGATTTTAGCCACATTTTGAGTAATTGAATCAAGGGTAATTTTTGGTGGTTCATATAAATGTGATTATGAATAAGTGTGCTGAATTTCTTTTGAGCTTTCGATATCATTTTCTTGACTCCATTTTCTGAGAGAGTAAATTGGATCCTGTTTAATAATGGCATTTTCGGCAGTATCATCAAATTGCTTATTTTCACATTCATCTGAATCTGTGGTTATTTTATTCATCAGCAGGTTTGATAGTAGTGTCCTCGGTATTATCATTTTTTAGTTCCAAAGAATGGGAATGAAAACGCAAAAGTGTTTTTGGATAATGGATAAATTTTCTATTTTTATATCAAATATCTACAAAACAAGAAACTAAAGAAGTTGAAGTTGAACAAAAGTGTTCTCACTTAACTAATCCTATGGAGGAAAGTAAGATGACAAGTGAATAGACAACCTGTATGACGAAAGGAGAACAAGTTAGGATGAAGAGTTGTAGAAGCAAAATTGTTTATTTTTCTCTGACGAATCGATCATGTACGATTGACAGTTTGACCCTGAGTCACATTTATGTCCATTTCCACTGGAAAATAGGATCGACTTTATCACGAGAAAGGTTTTTTGGGGGAGCCTAGATGAAAATATTATTGGCAATTCTGCTGGAACCTCGAAAGCAATATTTACGCTGGTAACTGAGTCTACGATGCCCCTACCTCCAAGTTGTTCCAGTTTTGTGCATTACACTTCGCAGCCTCAACACTTCCTTTTGCTCCCATCTCGTCAAGTTCGTGAACTATCGATCTTCAATAAGGTAAAAACGTGATGTAGATAAATTTTAAACTATTCAAATTTGACACTTATAACTTTTGACACATCGATGATTAATCGCCGACCACTGTGGGGATCGCTAGGCACCTTACTCCAAACCCTCCACGACAATTCGCATAAATTCGACACTTCGGCACTGTATTTTCCTTGGAAAATGCGAAAATGAGGTTTATCTCGGAGATAAAACGAGCCCCGCAAGAATCGACCCGTATTTCAATACATACGGCTGTTCAGGTCAGACTGACGGAAAGCTCGGCCGCGGGGGGGCGCTGCCGTCGCGCAAGCGTTCATTCAACGCCCACTTCGCGAACGCCGCGCCGTGTAAATAAAGGAACGAAATTCGGTTTCGGGAGCTTTTTAGCGAGGGAGCGCCGCGTAATTGATGTTTTGCTGAAAAATGAATTATTGTCTCCGGAATGTCTATTGATTACGGGACGTCGAGCGCACCCCTTGCTCCGCGGCGAGGTGTTATGGAGAAAAAAAGATTTCATGACGTAGTTGATTCTTTTGGAGGAAGACTCCCCGTAATCTGGGGCATAGTAATTGGTGATTTACTTGGGGGAACGGCATCAAAGGTGTGGGGGATTAGCGGCATACGTGGCGGAATCGCTATGGCTGAATCCAATAACAGATTAATGTTTGGAGACGCAGATACTGAGATAAAGTATACACATGGAAATGATTTAAGCATATTGAAATTTTTGAGTGAATTCCAAACCTCTATAACCTCCTTAAAGATGATCTGATTTCCAAGAGACCTGAAGGGGAGGCCATCAGGCTTAACTTTTTCGTCATTATGAGAAAAATTTAGGAACATAAACAAGAAGTAAATGAACGAAATATATCATTCCAGGAAATGAAAATAGCATAAATTCAATTCCATTCAATTCGAATTTGAATTTATTGGATCATTATAACTCATAACATGAAATAATTCACACCACTGTGGTGTTAGAGGAGTATCCCCGAGTTTATTCAAAAGCTACCTACACAACAGTGTACAGGGTGATTCATTTATCTTGTAACCCCAATTTTCTCGAAAACGCCCGAATATTTTTTCATTCTGTGAATGACGTTTTGAATAAGTCAATGTCGACTTGAGATGCGCATAAAAATCTGCGGAATAAATGAAGACGCCAGGCGTCGCGGCGCTATCAAAAATTTTTTCTCCAGGGACATACCTTTTTTATTATGTCATTCAAAAGATAATTTTTCATTCTGAATTTTTTTCTCGAATACATTTTTTATCCACTTCTAACCGTTAGCGATCTGCAGTATGCCTTTATGTAGAGACATAGATGTGATTTTGTGATTTGAATTCAAGAAGGCTAGTTTTCTAGTCAATGTGCTTCTTCAAATGATATGAAATATGTGGCTACATCAAGATGCGGCTTCATGCCACAACGCTGCCATTGTCAAGAGATATTTAGATCAAGAATTCGAAAAAAATGGATTGAACCCAATGGACCCATCAGATATCGCCAGACCTAACGCTCATGAATTACTTTCTGAGGGGTCCCCTTGAATATATGGTATTCCAAACTGATTCTAATGACTTGGACTATTTGAAAATGAAGATAAGAAACGCATGTGCCCAAGCAGACCCTTATATTTTGACCGAAGTAACTTATAATGAAATAGGGGAATGATATAACTTATGTATGGATTATAATGTCCGGTATATAGAAAATATGATTCGAAATGTTGCGTTTGTTATTAAATAAAATGTTTATTGATATAAGATATAATATTTAATGAATAAAATAATAGAACCTCCGTCATTTTACGGAACATAATCAAATCTAGGTCATCTAGCCATTATGATCCATACACAAGTTATATCATCTCCCTATTTCATTATAAGTCACTTTGGTCAAAATATAAGGGTCCATTCATTTTCGAATTCCTAATCTCAATATCTCTCCACAATGGCAGCGTTGTGACATGGATCCCCATCTTGCTGTATCCACATATTTGATCTTATTTAAAGAGGCAGATTGTTTAGAAAACTAGCCTTCTTGAATTCAAGGCACAAAATCATATATATGTCTCCAAATCAAGGCATACTACCACAATACAGAAAAAAAAATAAATGGAATAGAATCATCATAAAACACGATGCAGATCGCTGACGGTAAGAAATGGACAAAAATTGTATTCGAAAAAAAAGTTCAGAATGAAATCATCTTTCGAATGACATGATAAAAATGGTATGTCCCTGGAGAAAAAATTTTTGATAGCGCCGCGACGCCTGGCGTCTTTATTTATTCCGCAGATCTTTATGCGCATCCCAAGTCGACATTGACTTGTTCAAAACGCCAGTCACAAAATGAAAAAAATATTCGAGCGTTTTCGAAAAATTGGGGTTACCAAGATAAATGAATCACCCTGTACAGTATATGAGGGTTCGTGGGCAACAAAGTTTACCTCAGATTGTGCATACTGGTATTCCCCAGGGTACGGTTATTGTTCCTGATCTTCATGAACAGCTTATGAGTATTCCAAATTTAAATATCATTTCTCATGCGGACGACTCGGTGATCGTATTTTCAGGAGTTACATGGGATGATGTGTATGCGGCGTCGTTGGGGGAATGTCTCTTGTCGGGGATTGGCGAACACATAATTATCTGGCCATGAATATTGCAAAAACGAAGTTCATGGCGTATCCTCTAAGATCCGATGGACAGCCTGTTTTTACTTCCATTCCTATTCACTCGAGTAATTGTGACTATTTAAATGATTGTGGCTGTTCGTCTATATTAGAGGCGAGATCAAAGGTTAACCGCATTAAATATCTGGGTATATATCTTGACCAACATTTGAGATGGAAGAAACAGATTGATTTTCTTAACGGAAGGCTGAGGAGACTATTTTATATATTCTATAATTTACGTGCAATTCTCAGTCGTATGGAAAATACTACGTATATATGAATCTCTTGTGGTTTATTTACAAAGCTTACAAGCTACCATATTAAAAATTATCATGAAGGTGCCGAAAAGATATAAAAACAACTAGTCTATATCTACAGACTAAACAGCTTAACATACGACAATTATATGTTTTATGAAAACCTCCTTAGCCAGTTTGAAACAAATAAATATTTAGTTAATCACCCATATAGCACGAGGCATATACTTGATCAGGCAGTAGTGGTACCTAGATTTAACAGAGCTCATATTCAAACATATATATTTAACATTCTTCCATTGGATCTTAGAAGGAATTTTAATGTCAGGAATAAGAAGCATAAGAACGAGCTGAGATGTTATATTGTGCACAATTCTGGGAAATTTTATTCTGTGATGGAAGGGTCAAGCTACAGGTGGTGGGATTTTCAGAGCACTAGCTGATTTCTCAAGATTGACTTTTAGAATGGAAGTTTCTGTTTTTTTTTCGTTAATTTTTTTTCACTTTTTGGGTCTATATTTTTCTTTCTTGTTTATATTCATCGCGAGTGAAGATGAACATGTGACATACGAGCATATGCTCAGGTCACAGGTTCATCATGACCTTTGTGAAATATTGTATTTTTTTTTGTCAGTTTCAGATGAATAAATAATTTGAATTTGAGATCTCAAATATACAGGGTGTTTCATTGGTAAACGGAAATACTTAACAGGCTGGCACCGAGGTGGTTCCTGAAATACCACATTTATGGGCTCTTACTGTCTTCGCTACCGAGATATAGGCTGTTTTATGAATTTTGTTCGTTTTTTTCTCGACGCAATATCAGACGAACCATCCAATATCAGCACCTCAGAGGTAAAGTGTGTTAAGTCACATTTTTTCAAACACGAACTATCTACAATATTGGATTCACATTAGTAAATTCTAGCTAGTGGAACACATTTTTGACTCCCTAGGTATATGAAGTCGCCAAATAATGGAAGCACACATTCTTTGAAATAATGATCGAACTGAATAATCTCTCTTTTGTCTAATTTTGATATTGTGACTTAACACACTTTACCTCTGGGGTGCTGATATATTTTCTTCATATTTAGCACATGTGTTTCTAATTGAAGGCTCAAGAGTATCATTCAACAAACGCAAGCAAAATCCAGGTACGGGTTAAAAAGAAATTAAGAATTGTTTTAATACTCGAAACAACATTCTGTATTTCAGAATTCTGAAAATCCGTTTCCATATTTAAGAAGACCACAAAAAACTGAACCAAGGCGTATGTTTAGAATTTTCACGCAGACAGTTTTACTGCACAAATTTTTATCGTAAAAGTGAAGATTTTATGAACTGGGATACCTGCAAATGGTTCGGATTGACTTTTAATGATGATAAAAAATATATAAATACATAATTATTTGAATTTACCCAGTAATTACTTCATAACATTGGTCTTTCTTCTTATAGCTGCCGAGTATTTCAGTTGAAATTTTTAAGTTCTTTTTTGTCAGTTATCATAACTGCTTAATTTGTCTAATTGAAAGTGAAGTTTTTGAGAACTTGAATTCCTGAAAATGGGTTGAAATGTGTGCCGATTTTTTCTGAATTTGAATCTTTATGATTATCACCTATTATTTCGAGCATTTTGGCCGTCGTCGTGGATCAGTTCTCGACGTTTCGCCAGTTCGAGTGTGTGGCATCTCCAGGAGTTATATTTCAGGAGATGTTCCCACTGGATTGAACAGCCTGAGTATATAGCAGCTAAATTCAGCAGGAACATCTCCTGAAATATAACTCCTGTAGATGCCAGACACTCGAACTGGCGAAACATCGTGAACTAATCCACGACGACGGCCTAAATGCTCAAAACAACAGGTAACATTGACCAATGGCCACGAAAGCCTCAACAAATTCAATTTTTATAATCATTCGCAGTAGTGAAAACCGCTCTAGTAGAAAACGAATAAGAAGTCTTTTTTCCAGTGTGCTTGGACTATTCAATTTATTGTTTTGACATGTTTCGGCCCATAGCCATCCTCATAACACAATATGAGGTCCAATGTCAATATAAATTCGCAACTTCATTAAAAGCCTTTCGAGTACATGTCATCACCCAAAGTACCACAAAAATATAGAAAGTGAGCATGTCAACACATTAAATTGAATGATCCAAGCACACTGGAAAAAGAAGACTTCTTATTCGTTTTCACATTAACTCCAGTAGGATGAACTTTAGGGAAGCTCTAGTTGGACTCACAATCAAACCACGGTGTAGTGTAATCTCTTCATAACTAATTCATTCATCATTAAAAAACACTTCCAACCACTTTCAGGAATCCAAGTTCTCAAAAACTTCAACTTTCAAATAAAAATTGTTTGCAGAAATGATAACTGAAAAAGAATTACTTAAAAATGCGAACTGAAATAGAGTAATTACTGAGTGAATTCAAATAATTATGTAGGTAATAGTTTTGATAGTTCATCATCAAAAGTCACTTCGAACAACTTTCAGGTATTCCAGTTCTCAAAATCTTCACTCTTACGATAAAAATTAGTTCCGAAAAACTATCTGCCCGAAAACTCTAAACATACGCCTCGGTTTAGTTTTTTGTGGTCTTCTTAAATATGGAAACGGATTTTCAATCCTGAAAATCTGATATACAGGGTGTTGTTTCGAGGATTCAAACAATTCTTAATTTTTCGTTAACCCGGACCTTGATTTTCTTTTGGTTTATTGAATGATACTATTGAGCCTTGAATAAGAAAACGTGTATCAAATATGAAGAAATATGATGGGTGGTTCGTCAGATATTGCCCCGAGAAGAAACGAGCAAAATTCATAAAACAGCCTGTATCTCGGTGACGAAGACAGTAAGAGCCCATAAATGTGGTATTTTTAGAACCACCTTGGTGCCACCTTTCCGCCTGTTAAGTATTTCCGTTTACCAATGAAACACCCAGTATAAACATACCATAATCAAAAAGGACACAGGCACCTAAGCTCATGTAGCTTGTTTCATGTCCTGTCCCCCTTCTGTCATATGGTCTGATAATACAAATTGAACAGAATAAAACCGATGAACAGTCGCAACTCAAGTACACAGTATCTAGAAGAAGAAAAGTTATCAACAGGAGAACCACAAAAAACAAATAAACAACATGTAATAGATTTCGGGCAGTTGCGGTGTCACATATCAACATGATCAACTATCGACTAACTAGGAAAACGACATAAAAACACAAGGTCATTAATGTACCTACTTCATGCTGACGGGAAAATCATAAAAAAGAAAGCAAAATAAACATAATCTGCCTTAAATCGAGCATGTTTTCATTTGGACCTACGGAATAGTCTCCGAAATGCAGGCGACGTTTGAGAGAGGTGAATCTAGGTTCTGGACGTCCATTAAGAGGAGTACCATTAACACGTGACCATAAGCAGGGCATGACAACATATCAATTCAAACGATCAATGAAGTAGTGTCTTTCTCACAGATGAATCCAGATATGGACGATTTTCAGATTCCCGAAGAATGAGGGTATGGACAATCCCATGCATACCCCGTAAACGTCGCTATGTCTAAGAGGTCAATTCATTCTGGGGGGTAGTATGGGCCGGGATATGTTTCAACGAGCGCACAGATCTACACATTTGTCATGGGAATATGACCACTTTCAACTATAGGGAGCATGTCATTGACAATGTTTTGCCAAATTTATACGATGCTTCTGGTGAAACTTTTCAATTTCTAGACGATAACGCTAGATTGCACCGTGCAACCATAGTTGAGAATGCGCGCGAAGAGCTTGGTATTCCACAATTACCAATACCTCTGCACTCACCAGATTTGAAATGCATAGAACATTCATGGGACACGCTCCAAAGAAGATTAGATAATAATCAACCTACCCCAGAATCCTAAAATGATCTGAGAGAGCTTCTGCCCCGTTTAGGGAACCAAATTGCTCAAGAAATGTTCAACAACCTCGTGTGTAGTATTCAAAGAAGATGTCAAGCTGTTGTTTATGCCCGTGGAGGCCATACAATCCAGTTTTAAAATGCTTAAATTCTCTGGGAATCAAATTTCCTTATCTTACTCGATTTTTCTTAACTACGCTGTAGACCTACAGGCTAAAATTAATTTTATTTTATTCAAGCTCAGTTGCAATGACAGTCTCATATATCTTTCATTTGAAAAAACCCTGCAATAACGAAGAATGTTGAAGGACATCTTCATGGAAGAAAACAGTCTTCTCCGAACTACCCGTAATTCTCAATCTGAATTAAAAAAAAATAAAATCTGAAAAACATGTGTAGTTACAATAAATTGAATTGTTTTCAAATGAACCATTCATTTCAGAAATGCGTTCGTTACTACATATATAGCCTTGAAACTACCCTGAAATTCATAAGTGGGACAATTATGTATATAATGTTTTATTGTCTCTTCAACTTCCCCACACTCACAACTAGGGCTCTGAACCGAACTCCATTGGAAAAGCATGCTGTTACAACGTACCTGCTCTTATACAAACCATATTCTCCTGGGAGATAAAATCCAGGAACTCAAATTGAAAGATCAGTAATTAGATTTGTTGTTGTATCAACGCGCCCCATGTACCAGCTAGTTTCTGAAAGATTTTATGCCGGGTTTTAAGCTTCAATCGCGAATCATCTAAATGAGTGTTGAAATTTGGGAAAGAATCAAGTTTGCCTATTAAATTACTGGGATTGAATGTAATTTTTAATTTGTTATTTTATAAAGGTAGGGGTTGCTTTCAGGGGTTGGATAATTAAACAACGGATAATAACGTTGATCCAAAATACTTAGATAAAGTTGATTCAGATTTATTGAAAATGTGAATAAAACCCCAGTTTATACAGTCGTAAAGTGTATGAAGACCTATATACAACTTCATAAGGGAAACTTGCAACTACGCTAAATTCGGAACTAATTCAAGCTCTTAGTCCTGAATCGGATGCGTGCGCATATCAATATCTCGTTTTAATTATGCGTGCGCATCTGCTTTAGGACTAAAAGCTTGAATTAGTTCCGAATTTAGCGTAGTGAAAAGAGGCCCTACACCGCTATTTCATTCTAGAAATTACTTTTAGTTTACGTTACAACAAGAATAATTCAATTTGGGTGATAAGGGGTGCTTTTCACCCCTGAAAAAATAATAACAATATATATGGGCATAGGTATACTTTGAACTAGGAGCTTATTCCCAAAAATTTCATCAAAATCGAAGCATAATGAAAGAATTCGTCATGCCTTATTTTTGCTCTCATTGATTGGACTATGTATTTGATCGAATAATATTCAAGCAGGACCCGCGATTTTACGCGAATTATAAGAATTTCCAGTTATATTGCTTTCTTTCATATGGTTTCGTCTTTAGGGTCAAGTACATTTATTTTTGCGATTAGTTCAGCTTTTCGGGTTTTGTTATTTGTTGACATATTGGTATGTAATTTATGGTATTTTCATTTCATGAACTAACGACTTTCATCTATATTCTCTCTTCGTTTCTGCTGTTCATCAATGTTTCACATTATGCCGAAGAAAATTGTGCCTACAAGTACAAATTTTAGATAAAGAAGGGGCCACTTGACTTTGTGACTTCTGAAGTTCGATAATTGTTTGAAATCAAGCATCAAACAACGATAAAATGGTTAAATTATCAAATAAGGACAAACTAAACTCAAAATCCACTTTAAATGTAGTGAGATTCACTGTCGGTACACGCCATCTGTTTATTTTTATAAGGATATTTGATAGTATTTCTCTAGTTATGTGTCAAAACCCTTCATTCCGCCACATCCCGTAGAACAAAACAATGTAAGAATATTTATTTCATTTTAATTCCATTCCAACACTGTTTTCAGTAATATTTATTGATGACATGTTTGCCTTCTGTCACGGATTTATTTAACATCTCTGAAATTTCATGAGATAGAAAACAGTTATGCCAATCAATATTTTTCAGAGCAAAAATTACTAAACTATTTAAGTACGACAATATTTTATTAATGTCGATAAAAATTCAGCGAATTAGAGAAAATAATGTATGATACTCGTACAGAAGGCTCATTCTAACACTCGTTCATTCCAAAACGAGCCACGAAGTGGCGAGGTTTGGAATTGTGAACTCGTGTAAGAATATCAATGCCTTCTGCACTTGTATCATAAATAACTATTCTATACTGTGATTGTAATTTCCCCATTTAACTATGAATTGATTTACTATTTTCCCGAAGATGGATGCTGATGTCAGATATGAGGATTTTATTTATTTATTTATTTTATTTATTTATACAATTCGGAATACAAACAGGTGATACCACCCAACATAGGATTGAAAAGAGAAAAATGTGAACTCAATAAAGCGTGACCTGATATGACTGATGAATCAGAAAAAATGGAAATATCTCATGCTACAACCTGTGGTGGAGAAACAACCTTGAAATTATCAGAAAATCGTTTTTAGCCCTACCAACAATGTTTTGATGAATTATTCGCTGAACAGAAGTGCACTAACGATGGACCAACGATCTGTGCCATTCAAAATAATACTAACTACTTGTCGCAACTCTCTCAAATGGTTCCTGAACATTGATATTATGTATTGACGTCAATTTATTGTACTCTCTTGTTGTTCGAAGAAAAATGGCTGAAAATATTCACCGGCGCATTCGTCAATTGGTTCCTTATGCGAGATTTATTATAAAGAATTTTTTTAAATCACTGTTATTGACGAGTTATTCACGATCAGATCTTTCTAATTACTTCATAGTAGCCATTATCACTTGCAAATCTCGAAAATATTTCAATGAAGTTGGTGAGTGCTGAGTTTATGCGAATTAAACCAATTGAATACGCTATCCTCTATTTTTTTATTGTATTTGCGTGGGAGATAGTGTTAATAGTCCAAGAACTAGTGAACCCTCCGAGTAACGGTTTGTCTGTAAGGCAAGAAATTCTTATAGTGGTAGTTCATAGAATGCTGAGGACGGAAATCATCGCCTGGCACCCCTCACCCCTGCACGTCAACAACCTCTCTATATTTTTGAAAGTGAAAAAAAAATTTTAAAAATTAACTTGTTCCTGTAAGCTTGAAACATTCATACGATTTTGGTCATTCATTGTAAAGTTCAAAAATGAATTGACAGGAGATTTCGACGAGCACAAGTATCTGCCAGGCGACTCTAAAGGATGTAAAATATGAACAACAATAAACTTTTTTCGGTAAGGCTGAAATTCAAAAGTGTTCGTCTGAGGGAATGAAAAAATAAGTTTTTATATTAATCTTCATCATCATGTGATATGTTATCATAAATTTCTTCATCATATAGTGCAGTTGTTTCAAGCGTAGTATACTGTGTCCCAAATTGGTAGAGACTGCATTGTATCTCAGCTATTATTGAAAATAGAGACATGTTTTACCTTTTCTGTAAAACTTTTAAATCCTCAAACAGAAATATTCCAACTACTTTTATTCCTGGAATACAGAGCGAAAATGAAAATGTCAACTTTTGAGGATATTATCATCTCTCGAGCCCTGTGTAGGAAAGATAAAAATGAAAACTTCTCATGATGATATTTTTACGTAGAAATCAGTGGCGTAGCTTAAAATTTTTTTCAAAGCATTTTTTTTTAGATTGAATTGGAACGGAATGGAATTTTTCATAGGGAACACCCTGTTTATTTTAACGTCAAAATGTTGCATTTTTTTTCCTGAATAAATTGATGTATCACAACCTAACCTTCAATAAATTTCAGTTGAAAAAGATATCCCACGCATTTTTCAATATTCATCCGCATTTAATCATTACTTCTTCGAAAAGCTATGTGACCTGAACCCATTCATTTTATCCCATTTTGAACATAAACTCAAGATATTAACTGAAAAATGGTGAAAAAAGAAATTTCGTATAAATATTGTAATTTTTTGATTCATGTGTGGATGAACTCATGTCCTACCTAAAAAAAAGAACAAACAGAAATATAAATTTTTCTGATGGTTGAAGCTGAAATTCCTCAAAGGTTAGGTTGTGATGCATCGATGTATTCAGAAAAAAATTTGACGTTGAAAAATACGAAGTGTTCCATTTGGAACATTTCAAGATTGTGTGCTATCTCAAAAACAATCCTCCAAAAAAAATTTGAGCTACGCCACTAAATTCTACTTTAAAAATATCATTATAAGAAGTTTTCATTTTAATCTTTCTTATACAGGGCCCGAAAAAAAATAACATCTTCAAAAAGTGAAAATTTTCATTTTCGCCCTGTATTCCAGATACAAAAGTAGTTGAAATATTTTTGTTTGTGGATTTAAAAGTGGTACAAAAAGTGACACAGGGTCTCGAAAACCGCATATAATATTAATAATGATTAATTTCAAATGAGTATTCGAGTTGACGACAATTTTTTAATGCAAATTTAATCCCATCAAAAATATTAACTCGGTCATTTTTCGGAAAAATTAATTTCCGAACTGAGACCGTGGACTGGCAGAAATCCAGACTGAGAGTAAATCACGGAAATAGTGCCGTCGTCAAGAAGAAAATAGATGCCTACCGGTTTTGGAATTGTTACCCCTCATCAGTTGCACATAGTAAAAACTATATTTCACATTATCTCGGTTAATTTCCGAATCGAAGGAGATTTGATACTCATTCATTGAAGATCGTACAATACATTTTATTAGAATATTCATTTAATCACAGAATTTTATAAGCTGAAATATTTCGTTCGTAACGAAAATGAACGCAATATGAAATAGAGCACAAATCTCCAGAACCAATCCTCATAATCTTCAACAGGCGTTATCAAATAAAATTTTGATTGTTCACTGTAATTCAAATAACATTCGGTTTGATAAATATCAAACTCACAGCACTTGTATAAGAAAAGTTTGGGTACTTTTCGTTTCGTGAACTCTTATCTCAAAAATGAGGCAGGAAGCGGAAATATCATCTCGGAATGAAAAAAGAAGTAAAAAACTTGTCTTGAAGAAAATATGTCTGAAATATTCATAAACACCTAAACGTTACTATGTATATTCATGATATTGTCAACAAAGGCTGTATACCGTAACGTCATCTAGAAGGACCTACTCTATTGGTGTCATATAATTGAGGAGAAATTACTGACAATAATCTGAGACCGGCGCATGCACCAATCTGTTACCTACTCATAACTTTTCAATTTATTTGTCCCATAATGATCAGAACAAATTGAATGAAAATTTATCTTTTTTCTCTATTTCATCGTTACATAAATGAAAGTGGACTCCAACGTAATTGATACTCCTTAGGAACACAAAATTTATTATTTGAACTTTATTCGGGGAATATTCTGAATTCTCTGATTTTTTTTTTGGTTAACTCTAATTTCAATAATGGAAATGCTCAAATCTTAATTCTTATACTACTTCGTAAGAAGAAAATCAGTTGAAATTACTTGCTGCCTAACCATTAACCATTAACTTCAGATTATCAGAACAAGTTTAGAATTGTATACCGAATACTTTCATCGGACAAGATTGTGGAATTTTTCAAAATTTAAGATGGACCTATTAAATGTTCAGTGTTTTCCCTTCCAGTCTCTGGAACAAAAATCCACTTTGTAGCGTTCCGGAGTCTATATCAGACCCCTTATTGGACAATTTTTTCAAATTAAAGGAAATCTTCGGAATGGTGAGATTATTTTACTTATCAATCGATAAATTTCAAATCATTTTATTTCATGAATTCATTTTGTTCCAGTGACTGGGATAGAAAACATTTGAAAAGTTTCAGAAAAATGTTGCAACTCGAAATTTTTTCAGTTTTTCCAAACTATAATTTCTCGGGTTCTATTTACGTATTTTACTTCTTTGATAGTCCATAAAAAATTTCAGTTACTTTTTGTTTGTGTAAATTGAGCCTCGAATAAAGTGTCAAACCTGCTTCATGACTATAATAAGTTATTGGAGTTTAAATTAGTTTTTCGTCTCATTACACAACACCAATATATGAAAAAAAAATCAGATGATGGACTGAGAAAGGACGAACTCGAACTTGAGTGAAAAATTCGGAGTCCCTTCCAAGAACTTCTCCAATTCTCGACGAAAACGTAGTATACCCCAGAAATACAGGACTATCGCCCAATCGATATCGACACATGAAGATTGACGACAAGAGAGACCATAGAAAATCTCGTTTGTTCGATTTCTGTCTTACCGATGGAAGAAAAACGCGAACATTTCAGGTTTTCTACATTTACGAAACGAATACGTGTTCCGGATCAGGCTCCTAGAGGACGCCACTCTCCTGACGTCGGGGTCGTTTTGGTTTATTTTTCGAAAGATGGGCGTAAACCCTATTTGGCATTTGAAGACCGGAGGTGTGTCCCTCCGGTTTGGATCGATGGAATTCTTGGCAGATGACGGGAATCGACTAGAACTCTACCAAATGGAAGAATTCGAATCGAGAAAATTCTTATAAAGTATGCAATCACATGTTCATGTGACATGAGTCTTCAGCAAATCCTCATTCTGCATATATCAGAATTAACATTAAATTTTTTTAAGAATTCCTGGAAAGAATTAGAAGTACTGAAGTAGGTGGCATTTTTTCTTAGAATGACCAAACATATGAAGAATGTTTGAACGGTGTGCATTTGTATTAGTAATATAAGAGTTTCGACTTGTACCACGTCAAACGAAAACGAAATGTAGATTAGAATTTGCTCAACCTGATGTAGAAAATTCGTGAATATGAAAGTTTCACACTTTTCGAAATATTTGATGTTTTATGATGTTTCACTTCAAATAGTGTTTTCTCTCATGGCATGTAGGTTCAATTTAATTCAGTATATTTGAATGATTGCTTCAATTTATGCACTGAAAAAAAAGCACAAAACCTCATGGATGGATTCTGAAAACAAATGTTTCAAATTCACGTTTTGGAGAAAGTGTTTTTTGTACCGAATTCGATTTGCGGTGGTGTAAAAAAACACTAAACCTCCTCAGCAAATTACTTTGAGAAGTTGATTTTTCTGTGAGGATTTCGAGAAGGTAAATTACAGGTGATAACCCACTCCAGAAAAAAATTTATCCGGATGTTTATCGAGAGTAGACCATTTCTATGAAAAACTTATTTTGTCACTTCTTTCAAGAAACCTTTCATTTTGCACGTTCTGCTGTAACTTATTGAATATTTCTATCGAAACATGTTAATAAGTCCTCAAATAACTTATGAAGTGAAAATATTCATCAATCGCAATACGCGAAATCCATTCGCGCTATTTCGGCTGCAGAAATACGAATGCGATCCCTCAGTTCCGCTTGATCTCTTGAAGTTTAAAGTATTGAAATGAATTTAATTTTTCAGACAACCTAAATAAATAATTCCAAAGGGTTTAGGTCTGGTGAACGGGGAGGCCACAAAATTTAACCGCCCCTTCCGATACACCGGCGAGGCTATGTGTGCGGTTCAAATATTCCCTAACATGACGACCGTAGTGTGCTGGGCACCCGTCGTGCTGAAACCACAGATTTCGTGGTATAACTTCCTCGAGTAAGGGTACATTGTTTCTTAAAAAATCCAAATTGTTGGTACCGTTTTGTAATTATGTATTTCAGTGACAAAATCTAATATCATTTCTCCAACCTCATGATATAAAAGATCTCTGAGCCTGGGAATTGAAAATGGTATTCATTTCGATTATTGCTATTTTGAATTCTTCTATGTTTCAAAAATGCAATTCTATCAGTCCGAGTATTTTTTCATGAACTAATCCAATCCATGAACTCACCGTAAATCGATTTTAGGATCTATCTTATCTTATAATGTGCTGGTTCTCGATGTGTGTGAATATTATTATTATTATGGTGAAAAACAATACACATAAAAATTTCTTTTTCAATCAAGACGGTTCCATTGCGTTTTTCAGGTATTTGAGCTCGTATGCACAGCTCATCACAAGTAGTTTTCCAGTCATTTTAGTGTTTTTCACCTCGGAATTCGAGATAATTCGCTTTAAACTTGGAAGCCTCTATGTCAACTTCAACAGATTCGAAATAAATGCAGATCCAACGAAAAATCGGTGACGCTGCATGGTGCATTGGTATTAATAAAATATACTTCTTTGTCGCGTTGTTCACCAGAAACAATTTTTGCCTTTATTACGTTATTGCACAGACTTGTGACAAAGAGTCGTACATGGTACTTCTGATACGTCTCAACTACTCAACACCATTATCAACGCAATTTTTTTTCAATTCGGGTCATGTGGCTGAAAGTCTGAAATAGTGGTACCATTGAGAAATTCGTTTGTGAATTCGACTGCTTTTTCAGGTTGATCTCTCATTGAGCTATGACAAAAATAAATTTTGTACTCTCCTGCATGTTTAGAATATATATCATCATTGATTTTTCAAACATCTCTATCGATAGGCGCGTTCATTGCTCCATCCCTTCATAATTTCCATTGGCTGAGCTATTTCCAAATCTACTACTCCACAAAAGTTAGGGATATCGTATTCAATCGTTCTGCAAAGTAAGTAATCTTCGAGAGAATCGCTGTAAAATCATTCAAAACTCAATAACAACTTGAATCGATCCAATAAAAATCACTTAGAGACATTTCGTCAATTTGGTCGATTTTTCTGAAGTTTGGTTCTTTGCATATGCTTCATGAATGTTCATATTTTGAAATGGAGTCAGTTTATCAACGGCTTCGATTTGAAATGAGTTTTCTGAAAATGCCAAGACCTAAATTAACAAACGCTGAAGCTAATGGGGCTATCGGAATGCTACAGGGTGGCCTAACTCAGGTTGTTGTATCGGAAAGGCTCCAAGTCAGCCAAAGTGTGATATCTCGACTTTGGAATAGGTTCAGAGAGACAGGTTCTATGTTGGAAAGACCAAAGCTTGGTGGGCGACGAAAAGCAACACCTGCTGTGGATCGTTTCATAACCATATCGGCGAAAAGAAAGCCTACATCTACGTGTATAATGCTACGGAATACTTTTCAAAATGCAGATGAGGTCCAAGTTTCCATCGAAACCATCAGACGACGTTTGAGAGAGGAGAATATAGGTTCTAGACATCCATTTAGAGGAGTTCCATTAACACGTGACCATAAGCGTCAAAGACTGGAATGGGCAAGGTAACATATCAATTGGAACGATCAATGGCATAGTGATAGTGTCCTTGTCACTGATGAATCCAGATATGGACCATTTTCAGATTCTCGAAGAATAAGGGTATGGACAAACCCACGCATACCCCGTTATAGTCGCTATGTCCAAGAAGTCCATCCATTCCGAGGGGGTAGTAATATGGTATGGGCCGAGATATGTTTCTACGGGTGCACAGATCTACACATTTGTCCTGGGAATATGACCGCCTTACACTAGAGGGAGTATGTCATTGACAATGTTTTGCCAAATTTTCACGCTGCTATTGGTGAAACTTTTCAATTTCTAGACTATAATGCTAGACTCTAGACCGCATCGTGCAGCCATCGTTGACAACGTGCCTGAGGAGCTTGGTATTCCACATTTACAAATACTTCCGCACTCACCAGATTTGAATTGCATAGAACATGCATGGGATATGCTCCAAAGAAGATAAGATAATCATCATGCTACGCCAGAATTCTCAAATGATCTGAGAGAGCTTCTGCCAAGTTTATGGAACCAAATTCCTCAAGAAATGTTCAACAACCTCGTGTGTAGTATGCAAAGAAGATGTCAAGCTGTTATTGATGCCCGTGGAGGCAATATATTGTATTGATAGTTCTAAAATGCTTAAATTCTCTGGGAAAAAAATTTCGTTAGTTTACTCGATTTTTCTTAACCACTCTGTATACGCTGCAGACCTACAGACTAGAATTAATTTTATTTTCTGGAACTTGAAATCATATTAATAGATTTGTTCGCGGGTCCAGATCCGAAACTGGGCTATATTTCCGAACAGATTCTAACCTAACATCACTGCAAACGTTCTTGGAATTAAAGAAGGTCTGTGTTTTTATTTTTATGATACAGTTCCTTATCTCTGTTGGTCAGTCGAAAATATTGAATAATTGTGCATCGTTAAAGTCTAGGAGCAGCTCTTCAAAATATGCTTTATTCTTGGGAACTTCATCAGCTCTTGATATTTCCTGAAGATTTCCGTTACTTGACGATTAATAATGAATAAAATATATGCCTCACATTTGCGAGATACAAAAATACATCAAACTCAGGTAAGAATCATTTTGGAACTCCCAGTTCTTGCTTTTATCTCGGAACTCTTGGAACCGATTCGTTATCGGTGTAAGTCGATCTGCGTTTGAGCACAGTTTATAAAGCTATTCTACACTGTGTCTTGAGTAGAGTTCTGAAATGATTCTGAACTCGACCCGCGAATAAAGCCAATATGAATTTTCATCACAAAATCTCATTTAAACTATTTCAGCACCCCAGAGGTAAAGTGTGTTAAGTCACGAAATCAAAATTAGTATTAAGAGAGATTTTTCGGTATTAGTATTGTTTGAAAAAATTTTCACTGCCATTATTTGGTGAACTGATATACCTGGGAAGTTAAAACTGTAATCCACTAGCTAGAATTCACTGAGGTGAATCCAATATTGTAGATACGCTTGTCTGAAAAAATGTGACTTAACACACTTTACCTCTGAGGTGCTGATATTTTTTGCAAGTCAATATCCCCAACTCATGTGGAGCAGTTTTAATGTCCTTAGATGTTTAAAAATGAAAATTAGATAATGAATATTTAATTAGGATTAATTATCATTTTTTATTTAATTTTTCGTTATATTTAATAACTGTTCTCATTAATTAACTTTCTACTTATTTAATAACATTTATGTGCTGGTTGGTAGGTATTTAATAATTAAGGGAAAAATTTGAATACATCTTTCTTTCTGAAGAGGGTTATCACCTGTATTTTACTTTTTCGAAAAGTAACGTAGTTTGCAGAAAAGTTCCAGTACAAATTTTTTACACCGACTCAGATCGAATTCGGTACAAAGACGTGAATTAAAAAATTTTTTTAGTATCCCTACATGAGATTTTGTGCTTTTTCTCGTCATCCAACTACATTCACGCAAAAATACTGATTCGAAAAGAATTAAATTGTATGTAATATGGCATGAGAGAAAGTATCGATCATCTCGAAAACTTTGATACTTCCATAGGAACGATTTTTTCACATCACATTCTGATCTATATTTCGTTTTCGTTTGACGTGGTCTTTTCGGGACACCCTGTATATTTCAATAATATAGTTCCTCTTGAAGTTGAAAGAAATATTTTTTCAAACACTTACTAATCGTAGCAGGTTTATTGTTACTTATATTGTGACTTATTTCATCATATCGATCATTTTCCTTCGCTTGTCCTTGATATAATTATTACACTGTAGTTTCCCGAAACCTACTCGTTGTCAGCACGAAGTTTAAAAAAACCTGCAAAAAACTCTCTGATACACCGCTTCTTATCTCCTAGACCATCCGTCGATATGTAGCTCATTCCGTTGAGTGCTCGTGTCGGTCAGGTCGAAGGAAATAAATAAGTATTTTCGAAAGTTTTCTTTTGTGAAAAAGTGAATATTACGAGAATGCCAAAAAGGGTCCATTCATCGAATCGGGAGAAGAATAAACAAATGAAGAAGCTCAAAAGAAAGTTGAGACAGATGGAGGAAAAAATAAAGAACATGCAATCAACTGAATCAAGCGAATCGAGCTCTACGTACTCCAGAGACGAATCGACAGATTCAGGTAAGAGTATTGTTATTTTATAGAAATAGAAAAAAGAAATCGAGCTATTTCTCCATGAATGAGATGTTGGTTAGCCTTCGAGTGAGGGTTGACTTACAACTTATTGATTTAAATTAAATATCAGTTGACTTTCGAGTGAAAGTGACCATTGATGAAATATTAGTTAGCCTTCGTGTGAAGGCTTAAAACCCATTGAAGGAAATGAAATGTCAGTTGACTTTCGAGTGAAAGTTACTTACATTAGTCATTAAAATGAAATCGAGTGGATTTTCCATAAACGAAATGTTAGTTAGCCTTCGAGTGAGGGTTCACTTACAACTTATCGATGGAAAGGAAATGTCAGTTGACTTTCGAGTGAAAGTTACTCACATTGACATTTGAAATGAAATCGAGTGATTTCTTCATGAAGATATATGAGTTGGCCTTCGAGTGAAGGATAACGGAAAAATAAAATTTTACGAGAAGAAAAATATGAATATTCACGTGTATTCGTTCGTCTTCAGAAAATGAGGAACCAAGGCAAGATTTTAGTGTCCTCGGTTCCATACGAGATCCTGATGATGAAGTAGGAAAACCTCTTCATGAGGAAATAGTTGTACGTTGGAACACATATACCTACAAAAAGGACTCGACAAAATGCATCGTGAAGAATTAATGACAAAATACAAACTACCGGTGAATTGTAAAATGTTACTTCCCCCTCAGGTCAATAAGGAGATTCTTCCATGTTTACCTAAACCAGCCAGTGAACATGATCGTTTCTTGATGGCCCTAAAACAACAATTAGCTCACGGGCTGGTGGCTGTTGGTAGAGTCATCGAAACCATTTTTTCGGTTCAGGAACAAGCTGAAAATCTGAAAACTTTAGCTGATGCCTGCCAGTTATTCAGCAACATCCATTACGCCATTTCGGCTCATCGAAAATATAAAATAATGCCTCACTTGAACCAAGACTGCAAAAAAGTAGCAAAAACCATGAATATCGACGAATTTTTATTCGCCAAAAATTTTGCAGAGGCCGTAAAGAATGAACAAGCTATGAGGAAGGCAAGTTCGGAATTCAAGAAAACAACTTGGCAAACGAATTTACCAGGCTATTCTGGAGTACAGCATTCAAAACATTTAAACTACCAGCGCCCGAAATACAAAGGAAGAATGAAAGGGAAGAGGGAAGAGGAAAAGAAAGCAGCACCAACTCGATACAGGACACAAAGGAAGGAGAAGAGATACCAGAGATGGAAATAGATTCATTGCAAACGGTAAGCAACTACGCTGGCAGACTATCCAAATTTTACTTTAATTGGAAAATTATTACACAGGACTAGGTGGTCCTTGATTGGGTGAAAGGAATAAACATACCTTTCAATTCGAAACCCAAACAAATTTCAGAACCTTCTGTAAAAATACCAAAATATATGTTCAAAGAATATGAAAGATCTATAAGAGAATTATTGGAGATAGGTGACATTGAAAAATGTCAGCCTCTTAAAGGACAATATCTTTCTTCCTATTTTCTTATTAAAAAACCTAACGGATCTAATAGATTCATATTGAATTTAAAGAAACTCAACACTTATGTTGAGGCGCCTCATTTCAAATTAGAAGACTATAGAACCGTCTTAAGGCTCCTCAGTCAGAATTGCTTTGTTTCAAATATAGATCTTAAAGATGCATATTTTTTGGTCCCAGTTGAATATAAATATAAGAAATATTTGAGATTCCGTTTCAAAAATTCTTTATATCAATTCAATTGCTTACCATTTGGTCTTAATGTGGCCCCCTTTATATTTACCAAGCTTTTGAAACCTGTAGCCAAAAAACTAAGACTCTTGGGGATAATAACTGTTTTTTATCTAGATGATATTCTCATCATAGGAAGGAACGAATATGAGTGCAAATATAATACGGACGTAACATTAGTACAACTCAGAAGTTTAGGCTTCATTATAAATTCAGAAAAAAGTACCCTTCATCTCAAACAAAAAATTAAATATTTGGGTTATATATATAATACAATTGATATGCGTATATCTTTGCCTCAAGAAAAGATTGTAGCGGTGAAGAAACTAATTTCTGGTTTCAGAAAGAAAAAGTGTGTACAATAAGAGAATTTGCAGTATTAATAGGTAAACTAGTAGCTTCTTGTCCCGCTACAAAATATGGTTTTATTCATTTGAAACCCTTTGAAAAGGAAAAATATAATTCACTGAAGGGTGACTATAATACTTACAAAAAAAGAATGACTGTTCCAATATCATTGTTACAGGAACTAGATTGGTGGTATGAAAATGTGGGATTAGGACAGGACATAAAACCAAAACCATTCCTTCTTGAAATATATTCAGATGCCTCATTAACAGGTTGGGGCGGATTTTGCTCAGGGTGTAAATGTCATGGGTTCTGGGATATCGAGGAACAAAAAATGCACATAAACTATTTAGAGATAAAAGCTGCTCAGTATGTCTTGAAATCACTAGCGAAAAATAAGAAAAATATTCACATTTTACTGCGGGTGGACAATAAAACAGCAATTTCCTGTATAAATAGGGGAGGAAGTATTAAATATCGAAAATTGAATGAAGTCTCTAGAGAACTATGGCAATGGTGCGAAAAAAATGGAAATTCGGTATATGCCAGTTACATTGCCACATCTTCTAACATCGAGGCAGATGCACAATCTAGATCACTATCAATAGACATAGAATATGAATTGAATGAAAACGCTTTTGCCCACATTGTAGAGATTTTTGGAAAGCCCGAGATAGATTTGTTTGCTACAAGAATAAACAAAAAATGGGACACATTTATTTCATGGTTTCCAGACCCAGATTCGTTAGATACTGATGCCTTCACGATAAACTGGTCCACATATTATTTCTATGCTTTTCCCCCCTTTTCTGTTATAACGAAAGTCTTGGAGAAAATTATACAGGAAAAAGCTTTAGGAATATTGATTGTCCCTCACTGGCCATCTCAACCATGGTACCCAATTTTCAATAGAATGCTGACCGGAAACCCCATCAACTTTGAGCCAGATAGATATTTACTAATTTCTCCTTTCAGGGAGAGCCATCCACTCTACAGGGAAATTTCCCTGGTGGCGGGGAGATTATACGGCGGTCTTTATTGAAAAAGGGTGTACCAGAATCAGCAATAGAGGTGATGATTGCATCACTTACGGAAGGAACCAGGAAACAATACTCATCTTGTTTTAAAAAATATTGGGAATTTTCAAAACGAAATAATCAAGATCCCTTTGTCTATAAAATTGAAAACTATTTGAACTTTTTAACAGAAGTATTGAATAATGGAAAATCTTTTTCGGTCATAAACTCATATAGATCTGCTTTGAATTTAATATTCAGTCCCATAAATTCAATTGATGAAAAAATTATAAATAGATTTCTGAAAGGGGTTTCCAACATTCATCCACCTAGAGCCAAGTATCATTCTACTTGGGATCCTGATCCTATTTTGAAATATTTGGAGAAATGGTATCCTTCAGAAACCTTAAGTATTGAAATCCTAACTTATAAGCTCGTTACACTCATGGCTCTTACATCTCCAAGTAGAGTACAAACACTTTCACTAATCAAAATCAGCAATATAAAAATACTACCAGATAAAATAGAGATCAGAATCCCTGACAGGGTAGAAACTTCTTCACTTGGCAAATATCAACCCCTGCTCATTTTTCCCTATTTCAAAGACAAACCAGAACTATGCGTGGCGAACACAATTGAATTTTACATTAAAAAAACATCACCTCAAAGAAAAGATGAGCAAAATCTTATTCTCACCCATAGAAATCCAATTCACGCAGCTTCCTCACAGACAATCAGTCGTTGGATTAAGAAAACTTTACACATGGGAGGTGTGGACATTTCAATTTTCTCAGCACATAGTTCTCGTCACGCAGCAAATTCTGCTGCCTTCAGAGTAGGCGTAGATATAGAACATATTAAGAACACTGCGGGATGGACATCTTCATCCCACACGTTCTTCAAATTTTATAATAGACCATTGAAAGAACCAAATGATACATTCGCTAAGGCGATAGTGAAATCGAACAAATAATAAGGTTTCTATAAATTATATTTTCATTGTTAAGATTTATACAAATTATTAAATTTATTATGAATTTGCTTAAATAGGCTTATAGGCATGACATGAATAATAATTGTTATAATATTGGCTGTAGGTACATAGATGAATGTCTAATTGTTCATAAAATATGTTTAGGGAATGAAGTCCACATAATACTCAATTTTTTCTCGTAAGTAAGTTTTTTGTTATGGATTAATACATATTATGTATTTAGAAAATACTTTTTATAAAAGTTATAATATTATGTAGAAATCCTATGTCAATTGAATCAGTTTGTTTATGGACAATTATTGTAATAAATACAATAAATGATGGTTAAAAAAAAAATCGACCACTACTCTGAACATCTACAGTGTAATAATTATATCAAGGACAAGCGAAGGAAAATTTAATGATTAATCGACTTACCTAAGGAAGATTAATCCTAATTTTCCGAGCTTGTCCGAAGATATAATTACCCTACCCTCCCTATAAGACCCAAATAAAGAGGCGGTCGATTTTTTTTACTCGCACTCAACGGAATGAGCTACATATCGACGGATGGTCTAGGAGATAAGAAGCGGTGTATCAGAGAGTTTTTTGCAGGTTTTTTTAAACTTCGTGCTGACAACGAGTAGGTTTCGGGAAACTACAGTGTAATAATTATATCTTCGGACAAGCTCGGAAAATTAGGATTAATCTTCCTTAGGTAAGTCGATTAATCATTAAATTTTATATTATTTCAAAAATTTTGGTTCTTTTGTGCACATTTTTATGTCTTTTTTTTTCATCCCATAAAGATAGCTACTTAGCAACACTTTTCATACATTTGACCCAAGATATTGCCTCAGACTGGATTGATCTGGCTTTTGGTAGGGTTTATGTGAACATATTGAACTCTAAAAGGCACATTATTGGTTTTCTCAATGTGTTTGATCCATCGCACGATTTTCCAAAGGAACGCCAGAAGTCCTCTCTTTATTTCATTTTCAAATTCATGTGACAAGGTGAAAAAAATTTTTCGAAAAAACACTTAATTGCCTTCGAATGTAATTTATTCATGTTCTCGAAACCCTCATGAATTTTTGCCTGGTCAGAAAAAAATCGTAGATCCGGGCCTGAACTCGCTATAACTTTCGCAGTATTGTGACTACGCTCTCGCAATAAAAACATTTCAAGGAAGGTTTTTTTCAGTAGCTACTTTTTACCTGTGCTATCGAAAATTCAGTGTTGCTTCAACTTTTAGGTACAGATATTAAAAAAAAATTTTTTCATATGATAACCATCATGTTTTGAATAAAATATTCTCAGACTCTTGATTTCAATTTCAATTATTTTGTTCAAGGAAAAGATGTAATGCCTTATTTTTGGTGAAACACATGATTTTCTTCATAACCTTTGAGCATGTTCAATACCTATCAGATGAGGATGAACAAACTTATACAGGGTCTGTCAAAAATGTGTGAAGAAGTTTCCGGGGGTAATAGAAAACTGAAAAATTAGCAGAGTTTTATGGCCCAAAATGCATATTGAGGGAGATATATCCTCCAATATAATATATCCAGAAAACGAAAACAACAAAAGTTGTCCCAAAAAATGAAGGTTCACCCTCTGAAAACACCTTTCATAACAAGTTAGAAATTTAGAAGTTTATAAAAAAAATATGAATTTTATCACAATATCGTGACATTCACCATTCAGAATTAATACGAAGAAGCTTTTTGATTTTTCTTAAATAGAGAGATAAATTTCCCTTAATTTGTCACGAGTTTATTTATCAAACTAAACTCATTTTTCCACCCCCAGAAATTTTGGTACATATTCTTGACTCACCCTGTTTATTACGTTTGTCACCGATGGAAAATTCAAAAATACAATTCAAATGATTCCGTTCGTGGCATTTTGTTAAGATTGATATTGTGTTAATCCTTTATTATCAATCGAAGTACCCTGAATAATATCACTAATTTTTTTGAACAGTATCAACATCATTCTACTTACCCTTTGTATCTCAAGGAGAATCATTCTTTACTTCATTTGTTATTCGATGAATTTTTCAGAATTTTTTCATTATCACATATTCATATGAATATTACCTATCAATTAAGTTCCTTATTCTTGAACCATACAAAATTCATTAAATGGTCGGGAAAAAAATTGGGAAACAGTTATTCTTCGAACAATTGGATGTCTGATCGATTATTCCAAGTAAAACTAGATAGTATTATATGCTATTTAACATAGATAACAAATTTCGAGCAATCCTAACACAAACACTTTTTTAAAACACCTAAAATCAATGCTGACTATTCTACATTTAGCAGATGACTGAGATACTCTTATCAATGAGACTGATGTTGAGCGTCATGAGTTATCTACAATGAAATGGATTCAACGTTAACATGATATGGGATGATCTTCAAGCTTCTTTCTACTCTCCTTGACTTACCGTTCATACAAAAATTGCCTTTAATAACAACTCAACACTTTCGTCAATTAGTTTCAGTCAAATGTCTTGAGAGCACCAACGAACCATCCTCGAATGATACAAGATATTTGAAACCTAATTTAATTCAGGCAATAAAACTAAGCAAAACATTAATAACTTCTTCGTTCAATCAGGGCCAAATAATAACCTGAACACACTTGGCAATTAAAATAAAATAACCAACTTGTCCTGTAAGTTTTATTCAAATAAAATACAATACGAGGAAAAAAGATGCAAATAGCGTAAATAACTGTATCAAAACAAGGCAAGCATTGAATTTATACCTGAAGAATTGAACGAACTCGATTTATCTTGTGTATTCCTCAACTTTATCGAGTATGCGAACGATCGGCTCTAAATTCTAAAATAATCACAAAAACCCGTCTCGAAACAACTGAATTGATGACAATTTCACAGCACAAATTACAGGAGAAGTTCTCACTTTCATGTTATCATTTAGGCGGCACAACTTTGAGCGTTTCGTTAAGTGTTTCTTAATAATGCATGGATTTCGGGCGTGTGCACCAAAACAGGCTTAGTTCGCGATTCTAACGCACAGGATGAAGATGGCGTTAGGGCGGACGACCTGAAAATAAATAGGACAATCCTCCCGATGCCAAGGATCCTGCAGGGCGCAGTAACTGATTTTCAGGATATGAAATGTCATATTAACACATCTCCCGTTCATATATCAATTTCGCAAAAAGGTTTCCTGCGGAATTTGCGAGAGGATGAAATTTGAAATCCTGGATTCTGTTTCTGCTTATTTTCGATGAATTACTTTCTCGGGGGTGTGATACAATGAAGTGCGTCATGTCTTTCCTTGAAAATGTTATCATTATAAGTACTGTTGATACACAAATGACAAAGCATCTAGAATGAGCCTAATAGCCTATGAGTTGGGTCAGATATGTCCCACCTTCTTTTTGAATTTATTTCATGTCTTTACTGTTTATTTCTGGTTCACATCAAGTAAGATCCAAGTTTTCAGTAAATATTGAAAATATAATTCATATAGGTACCGAAAATATCACATACCTAAGTCTCATCGAATCATTGTGTCAGTTCTTTCCAGTTTTAACAAAATAAATGAGGAGAGAAAACTTTTTTTATTGACGTTGAGGATTTGTGAAAAAAATCTCAAAAGAGATGTAGGCCCAGCAAATTAGCTTCCAAAATGGTGTGCCTGGAAATAATTGGTGGAGTTCTGGAAACTGTTTCAATCATTCTTTTAGGCTTCTGATAAGAGTAGTTCGAGTTTTGCCCTAATTTCCCAGTGGAGCGTATCTCGCGACGTTCGAAAAACCTCGAAATTTCCGGACTATTTTAGGTTTTTCTCGAATAGCTCCTAAACTATGCACTTTATCAAAAACTTTGTAATATTCAAAAGTGTTGGACATTGAATTCTGCTTCTGAAAAGTATTACATTTCATTTTGAAAACATCGTTTCATAGAAATGATACGTCCAAATATGGAAAATTTTCACACTTATCGAAAAAACATATTTTTTTACTATAAAACGTAAAATACCTATGCAACTAGGAACTTTAGAACAGAATTTCATATAATAAGAGTTGTAGACCATATTGTGGTTAAAATTTAACCCCACCCCTACAAACCACCATGTTAAATCGTGCAGTGTAGCTCATCCTACTGAGGATGCTGATCATTTCATCGTAGCTAGTGCTGTTGAATTTGCTCAGCAGTCTCATGGGTTTGTGACTAAAGTAAGGGAGGACACTTCTTACAATTTTGATTGTTCTAGCCTCCATGTATACATTTTTTTACTTGGCCCTGGCAAAGCCAAGCAAGATGATGTCTTTTCTCCCTTGCACTACAAGTTTTAATCTGTTTCGAAAAACAACATATTATTTCTTCATGCTTTTAATACCTTCTATACTGCGTCATCTCTTTCGGTGAAGAAAAAATGAAATTCCTAAAGACGTCTGAAATCAACACAAACCTGCGGAAAGCAGCAGAATTGTTCAGCAAATCTGATGCTTCTGCCGATAGGGTCGAGGCAGGGAATAAATGCGTAAAAATTATTTCAAGCAACTGAATGTATTGTGGTAAGGAATGTTTCAAAAATTGTTGACCAAAACCTTATTAAATCTTGCCTCTGTGCCTCCAACTGAAGCAGCACCTCGACAACACTCGCTAAGGACGTATGTAATATGTAATATATCGTTCTCAGTAATGACTTGTATTGTTAGTTATTAGTTTATGAGTACCACATTTGATATTATAATTGATTTAGTTGATTTTGAACGTCTTCAGGAATTTCAGTTGTCCTTCACCAAGCCACTAAAAATATGAGGAAAAAATATGTTGTTTTTCGAAAAAGAGAAATTGTAGTGCAAGGGAGAAGAGACAATTTATAGTCTTGCTTGCCTTTGCCAGGCTTTATTAAAAACTTATTGGTACACATAGGGACTGGAGCAGTCAAAATTACAAGAAGGTAAGTGTCCTCCTCAACAATAAACACACACTCATGGGACTGCTGAGCAACTTCAAGAGCACTAGCTACGATTAAATGATCAGCATCCTCAAAAGGATGATCCACTGTGCGGGTTACGTATTTATCACAATTTGATGATCTACAACTCTCATTCAATAACAGTTTGTTCTAAAGCTCGTAGTTCCAAAGATATACGTTTTATAATGAAAAAATGTGTTTTTTCGAAAAGTGTAAAAATTTGCCATATTCCGATCTATGATTTCTTTAAAAGTACTTGTTCAAAATATACTATCGTGAAACTATTCAGAAGCAGATTTCAATGCGGAACACTTTTGAATACAACAATGTTTTTGATTTAGTGCTTAGTTTAGGAGCAATTCGGAAAAAACCTAAAATAGTCCGGAAATTTCGAGGTTTTTCGGAGGTCACGACATACGCTGCACTGGGAAACTGGGGCAGAACTCAAACTTCTCCAATTTGAGGCCTAAATAAATGATTAAAACAGTTTCCAGAACTCTACCAATTAATTATTTCCAGGCAAAAGTCTAATTTTCATTGGTCTAATGAGAAAACACAACAACTTTGTACTGTTTTAATATGTTCTGTGAATTGTAATTTTACATTAAATGTTCTTTGTAAATTTGTCATGTTCAAATTGATACTCCCGAAACTTTGGTGATGGTTCCTATGGAGATTGAAGTGGAAAAAAGATCAGCCCAATTGCCTAATGAATCATTAATCATTGTTCAATTGAATTTGGAAAAATATTCATCATTTTCGATAAACGTAACGTCGATCATATTAAAAGCTCTTGTTGCTTATATTTCAGCTCAAAAGTCCAAAAAACCAATGAATATCTAGCTTGCAGTCAAAGAAGTTTAACGTATGAAACCAAATTTATATAACCTTCAGAAAATTTCATTGGCATCTCATTAGAAAAAGACAGAGATTGACGAGACTATGGAAAGCTACAAAATAATTGATTATCTATAATTGTTCATCAACTAATGTTTATAAATGCTTCAATCATCATTCTCCAGCTAGGGAAAATTATAGGAGGACATGTAGAGATTGAAGTTGTTAGTCATATAATTCAGGAAACCTGTTGATAGAATATCTAAGATATACGAGATTGATATGATATTTTTTCATATACCTAAGTTTCCGTGAAATTTCAGGAATTTTAAGGATTTTTAAGGATAAATAAAACCAAAATGTGGTAATAAAATTTATAGTCTTTCAATTCGATCTGACAGTTCGACAATCTGATCACTGCTTCCTATTTTCTCAGATGTGAGTTTGATTAAGTTCTCCTCACTTCTTCTTTCCCTGAAAAAATGAACATAATTAGATGACAACTTGAAAGAAAATTGAAGAAAATAAAAAAAATCAAATCTTCGAAAAATTAGAGTCATAAATTTATTTCACCTCAAGATGAAATCTCAAACAAACCAACCTGAGCAGATAATGACAAATATTCGCCACAAATTAAGGCATATTTTAAGAGTGATCATTCTTCTCAGAAAAAAGGCTTTTCAAAATATCAGTTACTGAATGCTGTGTTCACACAAAATTACATTTATTAACGAATAACTACGCGTTTTTTAAAGTAAAACGCACCCGTTTTCTAAATTTGAAAAGAGTAATAGTAAATAAAGGATATAAACCAAATTCCCAGAGCTGTATGACGTAACTTATTTTCACATGGCTAATTTTAATGTATGTTTTGTAGAATATTATTTCTAAATTCTTAATATATAAATCTAAGCCGGCCATTTTGCAGGTTACATCATTTATAACTCAAGATTGGATGAACTGTTTGTTATGAATGATTTTTTTTAGGATTCTTCTACGACGGGGTTAACATGAAAAACATTAAAACTCTGAAAAATTTGATGAAATGGAAAAAAAAATAAATAATTTATCTTCTTGCGAATAAGGCCAGTAGGTGTTGCTACGGTTAATAGCGTTTTCGTGAAAGTATTATATTTGATATTAATTCGGTGAACTACATTTTCTAATAATATTAACGCATCTGAGTCCATGTGTTATTACACCTATCTTTCTTCAGAACACTACGGAAAATTTCATGACGAAATGTTTTGAACAAATCTCCATTCTACTATTATATATGTGAACAATGTACAGTGTATTTTGAGTTGCCTAAACGGATGTTTTTGGAGGCGCATTGATTACCATTACCGGTAATTCCAACATCGACGGCTGCCGATTAAATAATTGCTTGCCTAAAATCATCAACTTCAAATTTGGCCTGGTGATAAAGCTCTCAATTCAGTTGATGGCGGTTGGAATAGTACCAATAGATATTTGCACCCCACAAAAAATCAAAAAAACACCTGCACCACAAAAAATGGTTGAAAATGATTTTTTGCAACTGCACAAAAAATGCAATGCGTCATGCACCTGCAGAAAACTGAGTCTTTTTTTTTGTAACGCTACATGTGGGAAATGTGCAAGTGTTAACTGCCAAAACAGTTGTCCAATCTTTGGCAAAGATGAAGAAATAATTGACAGTGGCGAGAGCCACTCAGAATCAGATTAATTTTTTGACACAAAAAGTATTGATTTCACGTGAATTAAGTGATGAATAAATAAATGATATTTTCATTTTGTTATTTTGAACAGATAGGAGTTGCTTTTAGGGATTGAAAAATAAAAATAACCAAAACTAACATTGGTCCAAAATACTGTTATAAAATTGATTGAAATTAATCAATTATATTATTAGAGACCTATTTTTACACATTTTATGCTGAAAGGGGGTGGTTTATACGGTCTTGAAGTATATGAAGACCTTCATAAAACTTCATAAAACGCTACTGAGGCCCAAAAATTACTTTGATTCACATTAGAACAAGCTTCTTTCAATTTTGGATAATGGGGTTGTTTTCAACCCTTAAAAATAATAAACATAAATCGGCATAGGGTAGGAGTAGGAGACAAGTATAGCTTATATCCAAAATGTTATCAAAATCGAAGCATCTTGACAGAATTCGGAGGTAATGCCTAATTTTCATCCTCATTGACTGGACTTATTGTACAGGACAATTTTATCTCCACTTTCAAGGTATTGTACCATAATAGTTTATTATAATTTTAAAGTTGCTTTTTTATTTATCGATTGAGGCAGTACGAAGTCTGCCGGGTCAGCTAATAGTATCATAAGTGTCAGGCACTTTCTATGGGCCAAAACTTTCGTCATACACTTTGAATCTCCAAAAAAAAATGAATGAACCTATTTTCACATTTTTGATTTTAAATATGTTACTGAGGTTACTATCAAATTATATTTCATAAGTTGGACAAATTGTAGTGACTAAATATCCCTCAACACAAAAAATATTCAGCTGAATAATATTTGTGTTTAGGGGAACTAACGCACCTGAAGGACTCGTCATCAAGAGCAGTCAGATCTGTCTCTGCTACAGCATGGGTTCACAATGAGATCGGGTGGGCCGAAAAGGTCCTGACAATCGACGGTGACAGGATCTATTATGCAGAACAGCGCAGAAAATACTGGGCAACTAGGCTTTATGCCTCAAACGACGGTTATGAGCTGAGGGAGAGTGAGAAGGTTACCGCTTCCACTCCGTGGATTGATGCTGGCAGCATGGCATAGCCGGAAGGGACTATCGTCAATAACATCACGTGCATATCAACAGTCTACCAACCCGAGTCCGCACATCGAGAGGACGGAGAACAGCCCTCACAGAAATCAACTGTAGGGCTGGGTGTACTAGCACGGAAACAGCGGCATACGTGATCCAGTGTTGCTTCTCTACTCATAGAGGAAGGATCCTGGGACACGATGCCATATGCAAGACACTCTCTGGCTTCTTCGAGAACAAGGGCCTGACGGTGTTTACCGAGCTGTACCTGCGAAAAACTGTGGGCGTTCGCAAACCCGATCTGATCATCGTAGGGGAGCGTGAAGTATGATTTATTGCCACTCAGGTAGTGTCAGGTACTCCACCTCTTGATCTCAATCACAGTTTGATGGTCGACAAATATAACATCGATCCGATTGAATACGAAGTAGCCAGGTTTACTTGTAGACCAACTTCTACTATGAGAGTAACGTCATGCACCATCTCACAACAGTCAGCTGACATCTCAACTGACTATCTGGGAGTACCAACCGGGCTTCTCAGTGGACTTACCACGAGAGTCCTGCAAGGTTCCTCAACAAACGGGAATTGATGGAACCAAATGACAACTAGAGTTCCAAAGCTAAAGCTGAGGATTGGTGTCGAGTAGGGTGTTTGCGGGGGCAAACTATCCCAGGGCAACCTTTGCCCATTCCATCTGAATTAGGTTGCAGATAATTGAAGCGTGCTCGCCCCCTATGGGGGACGGGAACATAGGAGTTTTTAGTGGGTATGCCTGTCATAGACTTGGGGGAGAGTCTTTCCTCACGCCATCCTTCGAGGCTGGGTGGTGTCGGTAACATGGATTTTCTCCTCTCTAGTAAAAAAAATGACCTACTTGCATGTGCAATAGCACCCCATACCATAAAACCTACTATCCGTTGTAAATGTCGCTCAACATCAAAATGAGGTTTACGTCTTTTTTCCCGACGTCGTCTAACCCTTCTTCGGCCATCATCTGCGCCCAAGGAGAATCGAGAGTCATCAAAAAAGACGACCTGATTCCAATGTTGTTACCGTAAGAGGTAACACAAGATGGCGTGGATAATGCTGCAGTCCAGAAGACTTTATACGGCGGTAAACCGTTCGAGCAGTGACAGGATGGACTTGTTTCCCTTACCACTCATCAGCCAAAGATCGAATTGTAGCAAATCGGACTCTAATGGTCATAAGTCTTAAACGTCGATCTTGAACTTCATTTGTGCCCCTTCGACTTCCGGTGCCTACTCTTCTCCGATTTTGGGCATTATCAAAACACGGTTGACAACAACTCATATCAATAGTTGGATTTCCTTTCGTATAGTCATCGATTTTTCTAAATTACAACCCCGCCTCTGTCTTGTAGACCAATAATTCGACCTCTTTCAAATTCACTTAGCTGGCGATAAATTCTAGGCATTTTAACAACAACTAAACATCGACTTTCAATATAGAGAGACACTATCAGAATTGCGACATAGCTATTCACTCAGATAGTCAAGCTGCTATTAAAGCACTGAACTCCTATGCCATCGACTCAAAGTCAACATGGGAATGCCGGAGCAAACTCAATGAGGTAGGCAAGAAAAATAAGGTCTCTTTAATCTGGGTTCCTGGTCATTCGGGAATCATAGGTAACGAAGAGGCCAACAAAGTTGCCAGAGAGGGTGCTCGGAAAACCACTCACTGGCCCAGAACCTTTCTGTGGTATAGGAAAATGTACCTATAAAAAAGAGTTTCTGGAGAAGGAGAAAACTGAAAGAGAAACACTAGCAGAATCTCCCTAGGTTGGATCACTCCAAAAAGTTCCTTCGGAATTTTGAAACTGCAAGATCCAAAAGATATTTGGATCTCAGTAAGAACCAACTACACCTCCTCACTGGCTTTCTTACAAGGCATTGTCGCCTCAGAAAGCACTTGCTGAGAATGGGCGTACCGGACACTGACGAGTGTAGATTATGTGGGGAGGAGGAAGGTGTCTATTCACCTAGTCACAGAATGCTTTGGCATTGTAAGTCAAAGGAAACAATGCTTTGGTCAAGAGACCTGTAGGAGTGAGGAATTAGCCTCACTGAAGCCTTCCGAGTAATAGGATTTCATAAGATCTCTGGGATTGGAAGGCGAGCTGTAAAGCTTTGTCAGGGGGCACCATAGACCATAAGATTGCAGAGGACTGTAACCCCTTTTAAACTATCAACTATCAAACATCGACTTTGGATCTCTTCGAACAGCTGGTTTGTTGTTAAATTAATAAAATTTACAAAAAACGACTCCAATATTTAAGTACTCTGCACGATTTTTACTCCAAATTACGAATCAATTACTCCTTGCTATAATATCCATGTTTTTACCAGAAAAAATTCAAATTCAAACAGCTCTTTCCGGGTGTGGAAGTTTCTTTGTCAATTAGTACCTATAGATTTTCATCACATCCACACTTGTGAATCGGTATTGAAATATCAAAGACTCACGTATGAGTTGTAGCTTCCACTGGAAGAAGACGAGTAAGATGTCGATTGACTATATGATCCACTTTGGCCGCCACCACAGCCACCTCCTCCACATCCACCACCACCACCGCATTGTCCACATGAGCTGCAGCAACCACCGCCTCCACCTTGGTAACCCTTCTTGTAGGTAGGTGAAGCGCTTCTTCTCCTTCGTAATTGGCCAATATGATTGTGTGGCGGAGAACTCTGAAACATAAATAAGATATTTTTAGGGCTAGTTTCATAATCAATTTTAAAGTGCCTTTAATTTTAAAGCTCCTTTAAGTTCAACATTTCGGTTTCATAACACATTTCAGGTTCTAAAATCCACTTTATATTTAAAGGCCCAATCTCGGGACTTTAGCAGCTAAAGTATCCTTTAGTCCTGAATTCCTAGCCTCTCGTGTCCAAACTGTCAACTTATTTGCGGTTAGTTATGTTGTGTTTTTATTTTAAAATGAACTTTCACAAGTAGAATGAGAATACGGAGTATGGAAACGTAGATTTCTAATTTCGAAATGGGACTACAGTTAGACACCATACGGCTCATTGTGGTTGCAACTGCAGTGTGGCAATTGATATCAATGACATGTTTCCTATCAATAATTTTGAAAAGAAACTAGGTGATAATCAAAAAAATTTTTGCTCATGCAGGTAATGGGAAACATGTTAGAAATTCAATCATAAACAGGTCATTTTGCTATATTAAGCTGATGTAATTGGTGAAAATAAATGCTTATTCAAAGATTATATTTATTCAATTTTTTTTTCCTATTTCGATTTCTAAATCTATTGATGTTAATCTGGGGCAATGCTCCCTTATTGCCCTTTTGTCAGCCGCAACAATCAATTCAATTTTTTTTTTTGTAATATTCAGTTTGGGATTGGTTTTTTCCCCCAAATTTCTAGGTGTATATTTTAAATTTGGACCTGAACGTTATATCCACAGGACATGAAAATAACACAACCTTCAATTTCAAGATGGCTGTGGTTAAATACAACTGCAACTGTCTATTTTAGGTCAAATGAAACGATTTCAGTTATGCCAACATACAATATTTCACCTAAAGTCTCCTTTACGTAAAGTCCCATTTAATTTCATTATGAAATTAGGTGAACTTTTAAAGTGGGCTTTAGCTTGAAATGCACTTTAACTCAAGTGTACTTTAGGGTTTATTATGAAACTGGCCCTTACTGGTGTACCTAATGTCAATGATGCAATGTTAATTCAGGTATCGAATAGAATTAAAATACAGTTCGTCAATTTGGAAAAGTACCAGTATTAATATCTCGGCCCCATGCAAAATAAGCGAAAATTTAAAATGAATAAAGTTGAAATAGCCAAAACACGCTTTTAAAGCACATCGAACTTAAACGTGGAAAATGAATTTTTAAATTGAGCTTAAGAATGCAAAATACTAGTATTATTGTGATAGAGCTTCAGAAGCTCAATGTATGAAATGAAGCGCCACATGCTTCTTTTGAATAATAAGATATTTTTTCAGTTATGAATATCTTTAGCTCATTTCGAGAATTATTTTTTACTCTTCTGTTCGTTTTTTTATTTTTATCTTCTAATGGTTTTAAGCTCTCTTATCACTAGAGATGTTAGGTATTTGCCTAATTTGAATTTCTACCTACAGCATATTCCGAAGAAAGCTACATAGTAACTCTCTCATAATCCATCTGATGGCGATGTGCTGATAATATTTCTGAAATTTGGCATCATGGTTAAGAATAATTGAATTATTTCTTGGATCATATCAATGACAGAATTTCAACCAGTGACAGCTCGTCAGGGTAGGCAGGGCCGACCCAAAAATAATCAATAAATAGAAAATAAGTATAAAATGTTTATTACAATTCTCTTGAAATCTAATATTTCCACTTAGAATAGAAAAATATAACTCAGTTCGACCAACCCCTGTTTTTCCGCGACCTGCACATTGGATTCTCTCATCTTTCAATTATAATATGTATCACCCCAGACGGCAATCCTACGAAGTTATAGTTTGCAGTTTACTAATGTTAAAGTATTCCAAATATCAAATGAATGACAAATCATAGGATGATATTTTATGTCAGAAAAGAGCGTTTCATACCGTTTCAAGGTAGATTTTCTCGTCATAAAAATATAATATAGTAAAATCAATAATAATATAGTATGAATAAGCGCGCTAGGCCAGTACTTATATTAGCACCCTAGAGGTGAATTGTGTTTAGTCACAATATCAAAATTAGACAAAAGAGAGATAATTCAGTTCGATCATTGTTTCAAAGAATGTGTACTGTCATTATTTGGCGACTTCATATACCTAGGGAGTCAAAAATGTGTTCCACTAGCTAGAATTTACTAATGTGAATCCAATATTGTAGATAGTTCGTGTCTGACAAAATGTGACTTAACACACTTTACCTCTGAGGTGCTGATGTATAGTAGGTGTTGTTTAGGCTCGGCCGGCCGATCCTGGATCAGCCGGGGCAGTCGCGCCAGTGTGTGTACCCCTGAGCCAAGAAGTGGAAATATTAGAATTGCATTACAGATTGAAATTGAATAGGGTGAGTCGGATGTATTGAAAACAGAGAAAGTGTACACGTGTTCTTTAGTTTTCTTTGGCTAAATCCGTCATTTTGCTAATAGAATTACGAATTTATTAGATTGTTGAATTTTAATAATTTGAGTGATGGCAAATGTAAGGGAGGTAATATCAATGAGCAGCGATTTTCGACTTTTCTACCATGAAAAAAATTTTTTTTTTCAGTCTGCCATTTTTCCATCAAAATGGCCATTTCTGTTCGTCTGAATACAATAACATGAAGGAAATTCATCGAGCTTCGAGAAAACGTGACATTTTCAGCATATTCATTCGTCGCTTAAATTAAAGTTGTTTGGAAGACAGAACATATTGAATAGTATGGACAGTGATCATCGCAAATTTATAAGGAGTTCAACAGATAAGGTTAGGGAAAATCATAAAAGGATGAAGCATTTGTTGAACATGATCGTTTTCCTATCAGTACAAGAGCAGGAAACGATGTAAGTATTGATTCCGACAATCAAGGAGGTCGCTAAATTCGCCGAGACGTTAGAAGAAAATTTTAAGAAGTTCATTTGTTCTTTCGGTGTCCATCGTATTTTTTGGTTTGTCAAAAAGAATACAAAATGATTTAATTGATTCGGTGACCAAAATTTTGAGAACAAAAATTCGTGAAGAAATAAAGAGTGCAGCGTGACGTTTTTTCTTTTTGGAAATTTACGGGAAAACAGATGTTTTTCCCAGATGTCAGTAATTTTCCGCTTCGTTCGAAACGGTAAAATATCAGAACGAATTCGGGTTTTTTTCGACGTCAGTAAAGGTTGAACAGCGAATGATATTTTCAATATCCTGTTAGAGAATTTCAATAATTTTTATATTGCGACTACTTTAGTAGTATACAAAATGATGACAGGGTGGTTGTAATGGAAAGAGAAATTGACAGTTTACAACAACAATTGCTTCTCAAGCACTATTCACGTACTGTTATGCACATTAATTGGAATTGATTATCAAGATACGACTAAGAAAGTCAGTGAATATCGCATGTTTTCTTCGAATCTTTCGGAATTTTCATTGTTTTTCACTAAATCTACTAATATGAATCTGGCCGACCCACACCTAAAGAGCACGAGCCGTCACTGATTTCTACAATGAAATACACCATGGAGTTCAAAGACAATCAAGTTTTTTTTCAAGAATTCTTAAGAAAAAATCAAATCATTCTGACATTGGCTTATTTCGATTGAAAATGCACCTCAATAAATATCTAGGTTTTCATTCTGTTCATCTAGCGACTATTCAATTTAAGCTACCTACACTAGAAATCAGAAATAGTGAAGTTGATCTCGTGAAAAAGTTCAGTTCAATACCCATCAGATATTATATAAAGTAATCAATAATAAATTTAAAGCAAAAATGTCTCACCGAAACTACAAAGAAATAACCAGGAAATTATCGATAAGAATCAAATTAAACTAACTTTATTTCTACTACTTGAAATAAGTAAACTCAACATTATTGAAAATGGCAATTTCTCAATTTTCATTTCGAGATTAAAAATAGCATTGTAACATGGTCTATATACAGGGTGTACCAAGTTTGACGGCCTATTAGACGTTTCTGGAGACCTGGACCTTTTTGAAATACGAAAATTGGAATTATGATATTGTTCAACATTATCAACCGAACTAAAATATTCTTGAAGCCTGACTTCTTTCTACAAGGTATGTAAAAAAATTCTTCGAAAAATTTTTTTTCTGTTTTTTCGTTTCAAATTTTGATGGAGTTTCAAAACATGAAGATAAAAGGAAATAAGAGTATTCGGTATTATGTTTGTTATTTCTATTATAAATATCTCAAGCACAAACCGTTTTCACATTTTTGAAGTAGAAGACGGTGGCAATATTGTAAATTTCTAGAATTTTGAAAAACTCGTCACAGGGTGTTCCAACTGTTGGGTCAAAAATTGGGATCAAGATTGGCTCATTACATTCGTTTTTCGAATTAGAATTTGATTTTTTTATGATTGTGTTGGATTCTGCGAAGAAAAAGAATGATAGTGTTTTAACATGTCAATGGACCCTAAAATGAGTTATTTAGGATTTTTTTATTTTATGTCATACCTAGAGGAAAATCCATGAAATCGGATTCATATCAACGAGGATAAATGAATTCAGGAAAAGTTCTGTCCAAGTGAATTATTGGAATGGTTTTTCTTTTATAACAATAGAACATTGATGATATGAAACAGATTTTATGAATTTGACTCTACGGACGTCATAAAATTAGAAAACCCTAAATATTCATTTTAGGAGCATCAACAATTTGGAACCCTATCATTATTTTTCTTCGCAGAATCGAACGCAATCACAAAAAATAGGGTTTTAATTCGAAAAACGGAAATTATGAGCCAATCTTGACACAATATTTAGATAACCCTTTGATGAGTTTTTCCAAATTCTAGAAATTCACAATATTTCCACAGTCTTCGACTTCAAAATGTGAATACGGTTTGTGCATATGATATTCAAAAATGGAATAACAAAAATAATACTGAATACTCTTATTTCCATTTTTTCATCATATTTTGAAAATGCAACGATTTTAAAAAAAATGTATTGTGAATTGAATACTCTATCAGAATTTGAAAGGAAAACATTTTTTTTCATATCCTGTATAAGTGAAAGTGGTCAGGCTTGAAAAATATTTTAGCTCGGTAGATAGTGTCGAACAATATCATAAGACCCATTTTCAGATTTAAAATAGGTCCAGTTGTCCAGGAACATCTAATAGGTCATCGAACTTGGTACACCCTGTATATGTAGAATTATTCAACAAGAGATATCTTACCTGATTCATTTCACCTTCCAGTCTGGCTCTCTCAAGATTAGGTGCAACCAGATATCTGATAACAGGACTGACATTCGTCATTTTATTCATTTCGTCAACGTCATTTTTCAAAATTTCCCTAACCGATCTAATCTGCTCGGAATTTTGGAGGAGGGCCGAAAAAGTAGATGAAATTTACACCAGATATGTTATTTTCTCCATTAGCTGTAGCAGGATCTACACTATTCAACTCTTGTGTAGAAATGCGGATGAGAAGAGCGAAAACACAGAGAAAAAACATTCTGCCGAAAGAATTGCACACAACTGACGAAACGAAGACGACTTGAGCTATATAAAAGAATTCCAGGCTAGGCTCTCGCGAACTATTACGTAGAGGAAGAAAACTCTGGAATTCATCGAAACCAACTGGTTTTTCTGTTCGTAATATCGGGCAACTATCAATTATGAAAAAAAGCGGACGATCATTTACGTTTATAATCGTATCTCGTAAACAAAACAGCCGAAACCATAACAATTACTTAATGAAAATCTGGTCTCAACGTGTGATTACCGACAGACATTTGTAATTCATATCGGCTAATGGATGTGCCTTTTCAGTGGCCACAGACATCCCATCATTAGATTCAGTACCATTGGTATTCCCCGAATTTTATGAAAATTCATTCAATTTTAATACAGGATGTTTGTCGTTTATTAAGTTCGGCAGTTGTTGCGGAAATGGGTAATCTATGGGATATTCAAGTGAGCTAAAATTCCAATAGATCATCTGTCGATAAAGACGTTTGAATATTCAAAGAATTATTAAGAAACCTCGTTGATTTGAATGATTCACCTTTAGTTTCATGCTTTTAGATAAAATCCTGATCTATGCTTGTTTTCTTGTGACATTATTGGTGATTGTCAACGTTGTTTTATTATAAACATTTCGCTCAACAATTAAAGGATCAAAAAAATTTTCAAAATTTTTTTATGATTTTTAACAGGTTGTATCTCAATAAAAAATGGTCATATGGGAAAAAGAAGAACCGATTTTTGAACCTTGTAGACTCTAAAGCACAAATATGTCATTTTGGCATTTTTTGGTGGATGGACTGTATCATTGTCAATATTGGGAGGAAAGCTTAGTTTATTACAAAAAATTAACAGCCTGATGTTCCCCAAAGTTCTTCCTAAATCAGTGCTCCTACGTCGCTCGGTTTCGAATTTCGCATTCGTGTTGAAATAGGAGCTCATTCTGCAACTTGTTTTAGAATATACTATTATAACCTAAGCTTTTATTCCAATATTGACGTCCATTAACCCAAAATAGCTCTGTTTTCACGTTAATATTACAGGTGAAAAAAAAAGTTTTTTAATAGAACATGAAAGATTTTTGTTGGAAAATCTGTAGAAAAATAAATCGTTTTTGGGCTGCTAGGCGATCAGCAGATATCGGCAGTTGATTGAAAAAGGATCCTTTAGCATTCAAAATTAGATATCTTGAAGACAAATGGTCATATCCGAAAGTCGTAAAGAGCAAATCAGAACTGAATAAACAGGTTATGCCTGTTTTTTTTCATGACAGTACGGCAAAAAAAAATTTTTTTTAGTAGAACATTTTTCTTCGTGCCTTATCCGATAATTGCATGACCGACATTAAGAGAGTCTTCCGGGCTTATTGGCCGTGGTCTATTAGGAATTATTTTCTGATAGATCACGTCCAATAAGCCCGGAAGACTCTCTCAATGTCAGTATATCCGTTGTGAAAGCCTGAAACTATTAATTGCATGACTGCCGGTACTAAAAAAAATTGTTTTCCAATAAATTCAAAAACTAGAGTTCCTTTAATTGTTGCGCGAAGTATATTATGTTACTAAAACTCTCATTCGGAAATTGACTTAATTCACTTATACACAAAATTTCTCAAGTAATTTTACGAACACTAGATGTTTTGATTGCTTCTTCCTTCGAAACCAAAGGGTAGAATGAGATGCCTTTTTGAAAAATCTAAACCCATTTCGATTGTGGAGACAGAATAATTGACAAATTTATCAAAATTGAAACTTACAGGTCAAAAAAGTTCCTAAAAACTTAATTTGGGTTTTCTCTCCGTCTCTGCAACAAGAAACAATTAGAAAAATTTTTTTAAATAATATAAGAAAGCCCGCTGCGTGAAAATTTTTACGCAAGGGCTTTTCTCCTATAATTAAAACAATAGTTCTAATTGTTTCTTGTTTGAGAGACTGGGAGAGGAAACCTAAATGAAGTTTTCAGGAATATGCAAAGACCTCTCACACAATATTTCAATAGATAAGTCAAAATAGTTCTCTAAATCATAGTACGAGTAAGTATGGCAACGTTCTACATCATGATTTTTCACCAATCTTCCCGCAATTCTCAGTCTGAAATGAGAAAAAACAAAAGCAGAAAAAAACATTTGAAATAAATTAAATTATTTTCAAATCATCCACCCCTTTTAGAAAAAATGCATTCGTAACTTTAGGATATAGCCTCTAAACTATCTTGAAGCTTATAAGTGGGAAAACTATTTATAAGATGTTCTATTGTCTCCTCGACTCCTCGACCTCCCCACACTCACAACTAGGGCTCTCAACCGAATTCCATCGGAAGAGCGTGCTGTTGCATCGTCCATGGCCTATTCTAATACGATATAGAAGAGACCTTATTCTCCTGGGAAGGTCGAAACCAGGAACTCTGTTGGAAGGATCAGTAATAAGATCTTTGTGAGAAAAATTGCATGCATTCCATGCAGATTGCCAAATTTCCTTGTCGCTTCTATTTATATAGATAAGAAAATTTTACCAAAATGGTTTTCGCGACTTGAACCTGGGGACCTTATTATCTGGAATATAGGAGAATATGGAAAATGAATTTGGAGAGGAATTGAATTTGTTCCAAAAATTCAAAGTGGTTGTCCCTCTGCGAATATGAGGTGGTACAATATTTGGGAGGAATGGTAACTAAGGTGTAGGTGTAGATCTGATAGTACCAGTGATAATTCCCATAGAAAAATTTAGTTCGGCATCAATTTTTTTTTTACATGAACACTGTTCAACCAAACAAGGCAACAAAAAAACCAAGCCTAGCGCTGCCGTACAAAAAGTTGTTGCATCAGCACACCCTGAAATACCAACTAGATTCTGAAGGATATAATTTTGAATTTCAAGCTTCTTAGGCAGATCATCCAAGAGAGGAATCAAGTTTCACTCTGAGACATCTAGGATTAAAATTATGTTTCAAGGGAAAAAAACTTAAAGTGACACTCAATTTTCTATTCTTCTGATGATGATTTAAATGAAAACATTAAAGTTCGGTTTTACAAAAGCCACTTTAAAAAATAATTTTTCATGATGTCCAAATCTGCGAGAAGAGTTCCTACTTTCTATTGTCTCAAAATTAGAATGATGAGAAATATCATCGGTATAAATAAATTTTTCGAAAGAAATAGTTGGAATTTCAAACAAATATAAATTGAATAGAAGGAGTGCTAAAACTGAACCTTGTAGAAGACCATTATTCAAAGTTTCGAGGTACCCACAAAAATATGAAACCTTCTGTCTGATAGCATATTTTCTAATAGTCTAACAGTCTAACCATTTGTCCTCATTTCAAATGATTATGATTCAAATGAGTTTATGAATTAATCCATCTTTCCATACTGCATCGTATGCTGCGGATCAATCAACGAATGCTGCTTTCAGTAATAGCAGCTTTAGGTATTCTCTGAAAAAAATTCTATTTTAAGCACCATTCGAAATCTTGGATCATAATATCTGGTGTACGAAAAATCATCAAGGACAATATTGTTGTTTACAAATGTTTTCAGAATAATTTTATCTTGCAACTAGATATTTTCATTATAGACAAAAAAATTCGTCCATGACTCGTATGTTTAGTTCCTTTACCGGTTTCAGAGGGGCTAACAAATTTTGTATTGGGAATCTGTTCTCAATTGCATGATCGTCAAAAAGAAGGGGAAGTATAAGTGTGTTGGAACAGTTAAGATATTGTGAAATCACTGATAATGAACCATGAGCTAGCTTTGAATACAATTATTGTTCGCGATACTTGAAAATACGTGAATTCAGTGACAGTGTTTCGAGAGTTATTTTTCCTACCAATCTTGAGTTCTTGAGTGCAAACGAAGATATTTGCGAAGATTGATGAATAATTGCTACATAAATAATAAGTAAATAAGTAAGCAAATATTCATTTCAATAATTATAGCCTGAAATACAAAGATGAAACAAGTCAAACTTATGTCCCAGCTAAGGTACAGAAGCTAACATATTCTTCGAATTGAAATTTTATTTTCATATTAATCTGAATCCATACCAATCGTGATATTTCCTTTATCGTCAGGTGGAATTTTGAGACTGGTATAATTTTTCATTGAATATTGATAGAGCTTCATATTTTATCAGGGTTCGAAAATATCATGATATTTATATAAATATCAAAATATCGGATATATATCGATATATATCCGATATATATCAACTTTCTGATATTTATTTTTACGAACAATTTTTCAAATTTTTTCTCTGAAGAAGTCAATAAATCAAACGTATTTAGAGGTTCATTTACCAAATTTATTAAAAAAACTAATCAAGATTCTATAAAACATAAAACAACAAAAAAAAGTTAGTTGATAAATTTATAAAAAGTTCGTTATTCGGATTATTAAAAATTTCCTGTGCAGATGCAGTGGCCTCATCCCATATCAATCTGAAATTGCTATTACATACTGCAAACTCTATACGTGAACGTGCTTTCTGTTCGAAAATTTGAACAAAAAAAAAACAAGAGCACAATGAATAGTGCAATGACGATTTTACGGCGAAGTTATAACATCACCTTCTGGATTCCCCGAAAATACGTTGCTTCTTCGATCGTACAAACGGTCGGTATGTCGGTATACATTGGTGACATTGGTGTGCTCTTGAACCGCGATTGATTATGAAATTTTTACGAACAATCGCAAATTTTGGTAAATTTATAAATATCCTTGATATATATCAATCCTTATAAATATCGATATATATCATGATATATATCAGGATAAATATCGGCGATATATATCGGTGGAACCCTGTATTTTATACAAAAGTACTGTTCTGAATTGAACAGATCATGGGTGATGTAAGAGCATGCTCTTCAAATGGAATTCATTTAGGAGCCCTAGTTTTTATTTAGCGGATCAGGAATAGCATTTCATGGTTTTATGGATATATTTCAGGATGTTTTCAAGGTTATTTCTAAATTTTTGTATTCATTTTGGGTATGCGTGGTCAATTTCAATTTGATTTGGTCAATGTTTTTGCCTGATCGAAATAAATTTTTTGATTCATTCAATTTGAACAATTTTTCATTTTATCGGTTCAACTATTTTCTATTTTCAGATTGAATTTTGAATCAGTCGGAGAATCAAGATATCATAGGAATAAGTCTTGAATTGAAGAAGCCACACTTTTTTTTCTCAACGGAAATTTCTGCAGTTAATGTTATTTGATATTCGAATATTTCAGCTTATTTTGTCAACTGTTTCATAACCTTACGATTCATAATAGTGTACGGGTGATGTCATACGCCAAATTTTGTGATTTGAATGTTATATTTATATACAGGGTGAGTCGGGAGGAACGGACCAAACTTCAGGTGTGTATTCTGCAGGTCGAAATAATTTCAAAAAACTCATATGTTGTTATCCGATTCTCTTTTGTTTTCAAACTATAGGGTAATTAGAATATTTCAAATAAATTATTTTTTTTTAGTTTATCGCTTCTTATCACAAATGCGATAGGTGCTGACTCTTTTTTTTTGCGAAATGAGTTAATAGCATTACTGGACGACGTTCCTTTAAACATCCGAATGCAAATGAATTATCAGCACGATGGAGCTCCCGCGCATTTCGCTCGTCAGGTCAAACAATATTTAGATCAAGAGTTTCGCGGACGATGGATTGGTCGCGGTGGTCCTATTAGTTGGCCTCCAAGATCTAGAGACCTCACACCACTGGACTATTGTTTGTGGGGCTGGTCCAAGAACGTGGTATACAAAGTAAAAGTTAACACTCGGGATGCCCTAATTCGACGCATTAGAAATGCGGCATTGCTTATTAATAGTCTAAGATCCGAACCTACCTCGACCTTCACCGAGCTGATAATAGAAAAGAACCTATTTCATAATATATTTCAGATGTTATATAATATATAAAAAATAGGTTGCCTAAAAAAATCCTGGACAGAGTATTTTTAATTATTTTTTCAAAAATGATTTTTCATGACATTTTGCAACATCATGATAATAAGAAAATTTCATTGTAGGATGAAACATGTAGAATCTGCAAATAAAGGGTTGCCTGTTATTTACCTGGACGAACTAGTGGTTGCCTGGTTTAAACAGGTATGTCGAAATGAGATAATTTCACCGGTGTGATAATAGAAAAAAAATTATATCAGCATAAGCGCTGTTATTATGTGTTATTGTGAACACGTTGATATAGGGTTGCCTGCAAAAAAATTGGACCTGATAGGGGTTGCCGAGGTTTGAAGGTTGCATTGTTGACGCGCCAGGTAATAATAAAGGACCGAACATCGCAGTCTTATCTGAATGTAAGACAGTGCGAATGCTCGGTACTTTTACTCAAAGAGTTACCCCTACTACATAGATACCTTTCATAGACTATATTAAGAACAATACGGCGATATTCTGGAGCAACTGACATTTGAATTTCAAACAAAATTGAATACATAACAGTCCAATGTATTCAATACCATAATATAACATTAACTTATGGGTATAATGTGGACTGCCGAAAATTCGGGTAATGCAATAACAAGAAAAATGTCAAAAGATCTTGTATTATATTAATAAATTTCATTACAGAACAGCAAAAAAACAAGAGATAATATCAATGAAAAAAAACGATCAATATCTTCTATTTCATATCTGAATCATCTGAACTTGAATGGACACTCTCAAATTTATCGATCTCATCGGGTTCATGCTCATTATTTTCCCTTTTAATTATATCTCGTATTTTCAAAGGAGTTTGATCTCCTATAAAACCAGGTGGTTTCAAAAAACTATTCGAATACCAACCGTAATTTATAGGGTTTAACTCTGCACATACAGATCCTGTTGCATTAAGCCACATGGAATTTACATATATTGTTCGTAAAACCTTTGTTGTAGGAAAATCCACCATGGCGGTATAGAGTTGGAGTCAAAACTTTTAATTTTGTTCGAAAATTGTTCGCTGTCTTTTTTTGCGCCGTACTTTTTCATGAAAATACGAATTCTCGCATCGTTTACTGTCGACAGTGCTTCATGCCATACATTTGTGCTGTGAACTGTGAACTCTTCAAAACTATTCATTTTTTCATGGTTGAAAATATCATCTTCATCATTTAATCTCATTTTTCGAGAATATTTTAAATGGTTTGACCTTTCCTTTATTATAAAATGCTGCAGAGTAATCACAACCTGTGAATGCATGATAATCAGGTAGACTACATATTTTGGGTCTCAACTTTGAAGCTAAATCGATGCAATTAATGCAATCAAATTGGTTCGATTGCTTCTTAGTCGTTGACCGCACCGTGCAGTCATAATTGGGAATGCGCGCGAGAAGATTGGTATTCCAAATTTACCAATACCTTCGCGCCCATCACATTTGAATTGCATAGAACATACATGTGATATGAGCCAAAGAAGATAAGATAATCATTCAACTACCTTAAATGATCTGAGAGAGCTTCTGCCCCGTTTATGGAACCAAATTCCTCAAGAAATGTTCAACAACCTCGTGTGCACTATGCAAAGAAGATGTTAAGCTGTTATTGATGCCCGTGGAGGCCATACATTTTATTTATAGCCTTAAAATGCTTGAATTCTTTGGGAATATAATTTCGTTTTTTACTCGTCTTTTCTTAACCACCCTGTATACGCTGCAGACCCACAGGCTAAAATTAAATTTAAGTTCCAGCTTGAAATTATACCAATATGAATTTTCATCACAAAATCTCATTTAAAATATATTTTTTTGCAATTTGAGTCGATATTCCTTACTCATGTGGAGCAGTTCATATCATGTTGAGATCACTTTAATCATCTCTCGATAGCATTATACAGTATCGGATAAGGAAAATACATAAAAAAACGATAAATTTTTGGTAGATTTCATTCAAAAGCCGGTAGACTTTTGGTAGATTTCTAATTGATCTTAGGTAGATTTCCCAAATGAAAGGTGGTAACATAGATAATGCCGTACTGTTCAATATGGTCTATGGAGGGTAGTAGGGATACCTCTTCTCTCCATAGTAGGTATACGTTCCGAGCATTCGCACTAGTTTACATTCAGATACGACTGCGATGTTCGGTCCTTTATTATTACCTGGCGCGACAACAATCCAACCCTCAAACCTCGGCAACCCCTATTAGGTCCAAGTTTTTTGCGGGCAACCCTATATCAACGTGTTCACAATAAAACAGCGCTTATGCTGATATAATTTTTTTTCTATTATCACACCGTTGAAATTATCTCATTTTGACATACCTGTTCAAACCAGGCAACCAGTAGTTCGTCTAGGTAAATAAGAGGCAATCCTACGTTTGCAGATTCTACATGTTTCATACTACAAGTCCAGTATGAAATTTTTTTATTATCATGATGTTGTAAAATGTCATGAAAAATAATTTTTGAAAAAATAATTAAAAATACTCTGTCCAGGATTTTTTTAAGCAACCTATTTTTTATATATATTATCTAACATCTGAAGTTTATTATGAAATGGGTTCTATTCTATTATCAGCTCGGTGAAGGTCGAGGTAGGTTCGGATCTTCTACTATAAAGAAAGACACGAATCAATCAGAAAAGCAACAAGAGCCCGTCGCAGACGCAGTCAAATATGTTTGGAGGTTAATGGCAGGATTTTTGAGCATTTATTAAAATAATGCTATAAATGAAACCATTTTAAAGTAGAAAATGTTGTTTTTTTATAATGACGCTATAGTTTGAAAACAAATGAAAATCGGATAACAACATATGAGTTTTTTTAAACTATTTCGACCTGCAGAATACACACCTGAAGTTTGGTCCGTTCCTCCCGACTCACCCTGTAATATTTAGCCTTCTCTACGAACTCTTTTTGACGTTTATTTGAACGCTATTCACTATTTGAGAGTAATTGAGTGGGCGTCATTAATTATAAATATTGTCATTGTAATTGTAACAGATAGTGGGGTTGTAAGGCCCACTTCTCTGAGTTTGACTATTCCCGGTAGTGAATGCAATAAGAAGAAACTGAAGAATGCTTTATTTAAAATTCTTACATCTACTTATAGTCAATCTAAATTACGTAACTAACTAATTACTTAACAATATTATTTAGCGAGTGCGGTGTCTGTTCGATGACCCTGGAATGTGGGCCATATCACGAAGTAATGCAATTCAGCAAAAGTGCCGAATTGCAGTTGTATTCGCTCGCCCTAAATAAGGAATATTGAAGCTGTCTGATAATTATTTTTTATGAATATCAGACAGTAATTGTAATTGTAAAATGAATCGTGATAAGTGTCCAATATGAAGCTTCAATACGATGGCATCTCAAGCTAAAAATCTAGGTGGATTCCAAGAAATTTGGTAAAAGTAAGAGAAATTGATTTGATCCTTTATTTAGGTGGATTTAGTGATGGCTCGTGGCCTTTAGGTGTGTGTCGGCCAGATTCAAATTATAGTTTAAGATTTCAGGGCCCCCAGACGTTACTTATTTTTGAAGTAACAAATTTAACACCTTTCGTGGATAGCCAGACCATTCCTGAGGTCTAAACATTCTCCCAGACACAATCAAAATTTTGATTAGGCCCCCAGAAACTTTTAATTTTGTTGCCTACAAAGTGTATGTTTTCAACATCAAAATACGGAAATGGCAATTTATTATTATAATTATTACAGTAATAAAAAAATATGATATTTTTCATTAGTATCTTAATCTTAATCTTCATTGTCAGAGGCTTGGGGGTACCAGGGTGATACATATAATTGAAAGATAAGAAAATTGAATGTGCAGGTCGCGGAAAAAAGGGGTTGTGGTCAAACTGAGTTACATTTTTCTATTCTAACTAGAAATATAAGATTTCGAGAGAATTTGAATATTGAAATCGTTAATTCAGAATAAGTTTGAACGGATTAAATTTTGATAATTATTTTCTATTTTTCGATTATTTTTGGGTCGGCCTGGCTGACCCTGCCTACCCTGACTTGCCGTCACTGGGTGGATTTGATAGTAATCATAGATATCCTTAACATCAAAGAAGGCTTTATAAACGATTTTGACAGCGCAGATGGCTCTGAAATTTTCTTATTTCTGCGTATCTTATGAAACCTCAACACATTTATTATTCAACCAAAAAATTTTATCGTGCATAAGCACAATAATTTACATGGGAAATGAGTGATTGTGAAAATCCGTTTACTTCGAAGAAGGTTCTTTTGGAAAGTGAATCGATGGAATAACAGTATGAGTCATTACACCGAATTAGATGCATACTTCAGCAAATTCGAAAGATTCTGATCCTTGGTATTTGGATTGATTCGTTGAAAAAATATCTGGTTTCAGGCATTTTGAGATCAAGTTGCTATATCACTATCATAGTAATTAATGTCAATCTTTGGTCAACATGTGTTGACATTAAATTATCAAATATCAATTGAGAAATAAAAAAATTCTCACTACTCCGAAAACTTCAATGATTTCGAGAAATTGTCAAACAAAGGAGTCTTTATTATTTATTGTTATTATTGTTTATTCTTTCATGTTACATGAATAACTACACGAAAAAATAAAAATCTAACCATCATAATAAATACATGGTACGTCAAGAAACGGTAATGTTAAAAAGTAATCTCTAAAGAGATTTCACATTAAAGAAGTATTCAAAATACAACAGTTCACACTGTATAACAAATACTCAAACATAGTCTTCACCAACTCAACAAAAATTTTGACAACTCAGGTACTCTTCAACGGTATAAAATGTTTCCTTCAAGATGGGGGACTTAACCTGTTTGCAAAAAGGCCCCAGCTTCAATTTTTTCACTCTCTCTGGCAGTTTGTTGTAGAGCTTGAGGCAAATATGATTTGGACCTTGTTGAGATTTTTTCAACCGGTTCTTTGGAATTATGTAATTGTCTTTTCCTCTAGTCCCATAGTTGTGGTATGAAGAGTTTGTTTTAAACTTCTCGGGATTTTCGTGAACATACTTCACACAAACACGTGAGTATCTTTTCCTTTTTGAAAATCTCGCAACAGCTTGTTTTCCACTTGATGTCGAAAATCACTCGGAGTGCCATTTTCTGTTTTATGAGGACCCTTCTGGCTTCTGGAGAATGACCCCAAAGGATTATCCCATATGATGCTACACTGTGGAACGCGCTGAAATAGGTGAGTTTTGCTGTCTCGATATTGGTAAGTTGTTTGATCCTTTCAATCATGAATATAGACGTTGACAATTTTTTGCAGAGATGATCCACGTGCTCGCTCCAGCTCAGTGAAGATTGAAATACAACTTCCAGGTAAGTTAATGATGTTTCTTTCTTGTCCTTATTAGTGAATACTACACTATGCGTCTTATCTTTATTCAAAATCATTCCGTTTGTTTCAAACCAATCATTAGACTGTCTTACAGCTTTTTCGAATTTATCATCAGCATATGAAGTAATTCTGTCCGAATCCACATTAAAGAATATATCGTTCATAAAAATTATGAACAACACTGGTCCCAGAATAGAACCCTGCGGGACTCCCATGGATATTTTCTGTGGCTTCGAAATATGACCATTCATCTCGATCACCTGCCATCTATCTGTCAGATAGGTCTTCAGCAGCTGGAAAAGTTCACTTCTTACTCCATAGTGGTATAGTTTATCCAACAGGATGTCATGATCAATACTATCAAAAGCTCTACTGTGGTCTATACAAATGAGTTCAGTTTTCTCTCCTTTATTTTATCCATTCACTAAGCACTCAAGTACATCTATCATCGCAGATATAGTAGATCCCTTTTTCCTGTATCCATGCTGTTACCTCTGAAGAAAACCATTTCGATCGAAGAAGCTCACAAGTCTCGATTTCACAATCTGCTCGAAGATTTTGGAGATTGTCGGCAGAATGGAAATAGATTTATTTAATTTTCGTTCATGTGGAGGATGCTCGGGATGTTATATAGGTCAGACAGGTAGATATTTGAAACAGAGAATTTATGAACATCGTAATGATAGCAGAAACTTTTTAATTAAAAAAAATCCAACTGCCTTAGTCGAACATAAAAAAAGAGACTGAACAGAGTTCAGCTTTGATGAAACAAAAATTTTGGCATCACAATCTAATCATAAAAAAAGAATACTTCAAGAGATGATTTGCATAAAAAATAATCCATATTCTGTGAACAAACGATCTGACGTAGATGGACTGAGTTCTTCATATTTTAATTTACTAAGAAGAATGAATACATGAAATGTTTCGAACCATTTTATCGTTTTCTGTGTTTTTATTTTTGAGATACATATGTCAGCTTAGTGGTCAAATTTAATCCTCCTGATTGCTTTCTCTTCGTTGAATGTTTGTTGTTTTCTAAATTATTATATATGTTATCCTGCTATTGTAATTGTTATATCCTGGACCATCACAACTTTTAATGTGAGTATTCGTTATAAAAAGATCATTTCCATATATACATATTTATGTGTTTGTATTTACAGTTTTTATTCATGAAAACTTTTTATTTATTTAAGTTTGAATCTGTACCTTTTTCATCTTCTGACATTGTATGTTTTTTTCTAAAGCCCTGATGATGCAAAAATAAATTTTCGAAACGTTGGGCCATTACATAAAGTGATTTTTTAATTCTTCTACGTTCCCTTACCCCCAAAAAAACCAGCAATATATTTGAGAATGGAAATAGGTCTGTAACTTTCAAATCTGTTGATTTCTCCCTTTTTGAATATCGGGACCACCTTCGCCATTTTAAGTGCATTTGGAAATATAACTTGAGTCATACAGTTATTAATTATTCGGATCAATGGCTCCGCTATATAGGGATTGATATCCTTCAGAAGAGACACCGTTACGCCATAAATATCTCTACTTTTTTGTTTTTAATTTTTTCACAAATATTTTTGATTTCTTCTTCTGTGGTAGGGTCTATAAATAATGACTTACATGTGTCAAAACAACATTTGCCAATTAATTTTCTGGAGTTTTTCCTAGATGAATTTGACTTCTTCTCTTTAATATGTTCGAAATCAGTTAAAAACTCATTCATTTCATCTGCGGTGAAACTCCGTTTCATGCTGCTTTCTGCCTCTATTCCTTCCAAACTCTTCATTCATTATGCTCCAAGATTTTGTTTTCCGAGTTATTTATTCTTTGAATACTGCTTTTCCGTTGTTCTTCCGTAATAGTCTTTCTTCATTTTTCTTAGGATTTTCAATAAAGTTCTGCTATCTTCGTTCTTTAAGACATGGTGAATAGTTCCTGCGGCATCGTATTGTTCTTCGATCTCTATAATTCTCTTGTTTTTTGTAGCATGTTTTGATCTAATATTTTCACTTTTTTTTCAGGGAAGCAATCATTGAAAATGTTATGCAATACACAGTGGAAATTGTTGAATTCTTTTTGAGCATCACTGTCATAAACATCCTGCCATTGCTGCTGTTTTAAGCATTCGATGAAATGGTCAGTATTTTTCTCAATATGAAATCGAATTTTTTTACAAACTTGTTTTTCAGCCCGCTGAGGATCTTGTTGGTGTGTGAGAATTTGTGCACTGTGATCTGACAGGCCTGGATCATAGGTCTTTGTTTGAAATTTCGTCACTGTAACGTTTACGAATATATTATCGATACATGAACTACTGGATGAGCTCACTCTGGATGGAACTCTGAATAAACAGTGCATGTTGAACATCCTAAAGACTTCCGTTAATTGTTCACTCCCTCTAGATATACTGCAGAAATCAACGTTGAAATCCCCACCAACTATTATTTTATCCCCCTGGACAAGGGCGGATATAGCTTTTTTTCGTGGGGGGGTAATAACCATTGAGAACGACTAACTAGAGAATTCCGGTTTTTTGAGCTTGAAAGGTATTTGCTTACCACAAATTTAGGAAATTTCTATTGCTCATACACTTCGCGAAACAATTGAAGGAACAGAAAAATTTTCAAAATTTTTTTTTAAAACAGTTTGTATTTCAGTGACAAATGGTGGAATGAAAAACCAACTTCTGAAGCTTGAAGAAGTTTCTGAAATCATTGATCAACAATTTTTCAGAGTACCGGTGGCCATGCAATCATCGGATAAAGCACGAAGAAAAAACTTTTGAAAATTTTTCGAATTTTTATTATTTGGTCTACGCTCACGGAAAATTTTTTGGAGCTAAACCAATGAAAATGTCGCATAACCTGTTCATTGAGCTCTAATTTGCTTTTTACAACTCTCAAGATATTCAGTTTTGAATGCAAAATTATCGAGGTGAGGCGAAAGGCGATTTTTTTTCTAAAGAAAATTTTCCACAAAAATCTGTTTTGTTCAATCACATAAACGTGCCATTTTGCCACGCTTTGTTTGGCAGCCTGATGTTCCCCAAAGTCCCGCCCAAATCGGTAGATCGATCGGTTTTCTTCATCCGATTGATTGAACATTTGAAAAAATTGGGAGAACAAGGTTTTTTTCCTTAAACTTGACCTCATCTTTTCAAATCGGTTTTTTTTACCTAATGAGTCGAAAGGTTTTCAAAATAACCTGTTTTTTAAACGTGATGTCAGGTGTCAGAAAACGGAAAAATTCTTTTTTTTTATGATTCATAAAAAAAATTTGAGTGAAAAATGAAGAAATAATGTAATTATTGATTGATTAAGAAAATAAGGTCAAGTTTAAGGAACAAAAACCATGTTTCCTTGATTTTTTCAAAATTTCAATCAATCGGTTCAAAAGAACTGCTGAACAGATCGATCTACCGATTTGGGGGGGACTTCAGGCAACGTCAGGCTGTAAAATTCTTTCAGACTGTATCATATGATACAGTCTATTAAAAAAATGGTATAATGTCATTTTTTTGCTCCTTTTCCACGTTTATGTGACAGGTAAGAAAAATTTTTTTTTAATTGAACAAAACAGACTTTTGCAGGAAGATTTCTGTACTCACTAGGCGATCAGAAGTTTCGGAGATATTGGCAGTTGAGTGGAAGAGGATCATTCAAATTAGGATATCTCGAAGACAAATGGTCATTTTTGAAAGTCATGAAAATGAAATTAGAGCTGAATAAATAGGTTATGTGTAATTTGCATCGGTCAAGCTCAAGAAAGTTATTCCATGCGCGTAGGAAAAAAATATTCGAAAAATTTTAACATTTTTTTTTCTTACTTTATCCGATGATTCCATGACTACCAGTACTCCGAGAAATTGTGAACCAATAAATTCAGAAACCAAAGTTTTCAAGCTCCAAAATTTAGTTCTTTTATTTCCTATAAGACCATTATTCACTGAGATACAGCCTGTTAAAAATCACCAAACAATTTTTAATATTTTCCTGTTCCTTTAATTACTGTTGCTCGAAGTATACAGGGTGTTTCCTTAACATGCGGCAAAAATTCAGGGGGCTGTTCCTTGGACTATTCTAAGAATATTTTGTCCTTTGATGATTTTTGAAAAACCTCTTTGTTTCGAAGATACAGGGCAAACAAAATTTTAGATAATAACATTTTATTATGAAAAATTACATGAAAATTTAACTTAACCTACAAAAACTGTTGAAAATGACCACCTCCAGCCAGCATACAAGCATCCAATCTTCTCCTCATTGACTGCCGAACCCTTTCAAAAACACCAGGATCATTTCTTATTAAGTTACACCCAGCAATGATCCGATTTCGCAAGTCTTCCACATTTTCTACTGGAGTGGTATAAACTAATGATTTTAGATGGCCCCATAGGAAATAATCTAAGGGGTTTAAGTCCGGGGAACGAGCAGGCCATAAATGAGGTCCACCTCTTCCAATCCAGCGATCTCTTTCATGTAATTTTTCATAATAAAATGTTATTATCTAAAATTTTGTTTGCCCTGTATCTTCGAAACAAAGAGGTTTTTCAAAAATCATCAAAGGACAAAATATTCTTAGAATAGTCCAAGGAACAGCCCCCTGAATTTTTGCCGCATGTTAAGGAAACACCCTGTATATTAACAAAATTTGAAAAATTACGAATTTGAAATTATTGTATGAATTTTTTGTGCATCACGTTGCGTAGGTACCCTTTTTTCAGATTTTCGATACTCATGGGGGGGGTAATTACCCCCTCTACCCCCCCCGTAAATCCGCCCTTGCCCCTGGAACTTGTTCGATATCATTTCCAAAGCTGAGATCAAACTATCAACGAAAGAACCCAGGTCATCTGAGGGTGATCTATACAATGCGACAATTACAGTTTTGACTTTTGCTAGTCTTATCGCCACCAACTCGATTGTCTTCTCTACACAGAATGAATTCATTTCGACAACATTGAATGGAATATCATCTTTAATAATAACCGCTACTCCGCCATTTCTAGATTGTCTACAGAAAAAGTTTGCTACTACATGACTGCCAAAGTTTATGCTTTTCAAAATATCTTCCGTCAGCCAGTGCTCTGTTACAATTGCTTCATGTATGCTTTGATCTTCAATGAGTAATTTGAATTCATCTATCTTATTGCCATTGATTGCATGTTTATATTAACAATTGTCATACTCTCGGTCTTAGGTATACGAATTTCATTCTCTTTATTCTCTTCTTCCGCGAAAAAACTGAAAGCGTCTCACTGTTATACCCCTAGGCCAGTTATCAGCCAGTTCCTCTTTCAAATCAATATCAGCACCGATTTTGAAAGAGAGGCTACGAACATCATATTCACTCTCAAGTTATTCTATGTCAAAATCTTTTCCGGGAAACAAACTCTGTAAATACGTCAATAACGTTTCTTTGGTTGTTTTCTTTTGGATTCTGCCAACATGAATCCACACTCGTTGTCTCACTCCGGCCAGTGTTTATACATCCCCATTTTTGTGTTCATCCCTTGATCCTCTGATATTGTCTGGGATTCGACATTCTTCAATATCTCTGTTTCCTTCCAATACATTGATTTTGAATAACAATAGTTTATTCTTGTCACTCATTTCATCGATCAGTCTTTTCGAAAGATCATTTTCTTTCTGAAGATAATTAACTTTCTGAGTTAGTTCCATCATTATATTTTCATCACCGTCTGAAGTGTCTTTCACCCCTATAATTGTTTCCTGTGAATCATTGTGATCTTCCCCATTGTCTTCTAGGTTAGGTTCATCCAAGTTTACTTCGCAGCATTTCATTTGGTTATCGTCGATTTTCACAATGTCACTGTAATATTTTACACAGCCCCTATGCATCAGGATTCCATAATTTACGCATTTGAGTCCATTAGTTGGTACTATATTGCACTTTTTACACTTTTTGCTAGACATCTTTTAAGTTGATGCTGACTAGTGTCACTTCTATCGAGTCTGATTATGACACCGAAACGTTACAAAGCTTTAAAGGTCGAAGTGTTTTGTTTATCTTTTCCCTCATTGTTGGCAACAATTTCTGAAAGAATTTTGCCCCCTGAAAAATTAGTGCAGAAATTTTACGGAGTGACCGTTCTTCTATTATCTAATTCTTTTGTTTCCAACTGTTTTTTTGCTTCACGGACTTCGAAAGAAACCCTAAAAAATCTTTCAGAAAAATGCCAAAGACCTCTCATACAATATGTCAACAGAAATCTGAAAAAACTAACATATATATATTTGAAGCAAATTGTTGAGGCGTACTGAGTAAAATATTACAAAGTGGCGACATCTAGTAGCGTAAAAAGAGAAGTTCCAAATCTCCAATCGCATCAAAAAAAACTGCATACATCCTCTTTCACTCCGAGAGATTCTAGCAGTGGCCCTGAATCAGGGCTCTTATTCGAGTGATTTAGAGCCATTGTTAAAATCTCAGAGAGTGAAAGACTGTAGAACTCTCTCATTGGAAGTTCTCTTGAGGTTTCTGTTATATCAATAAATCAATAGAGCTTTGGAGTAAAAATGTGTTTTTTTCTCTTTATAATTCTTTCAATGTGATATTATAATCAGAATTGAAAGAAATATAAGACTCACTATTTACTTTCTCCAGATCAACACAAAGATATTTTGTAAGGGGTCCGTATTAATTGACCCCAATCTTTTTGTGTAGCTCGATTGGTAATTTTTTTCGTTATAAGGATTTTATTTTCATTTCTCAACGACTCACATTGAGGGGATAATATATATATCCCGAAACAAGATATGTGTTTCAAAGTTAACGCTCTGTATAGCAGAAATGGACACATGTCTGAAATGAAAAGTCTTAGTTGGTCCTGATGAATATTTTCACAGTAAAGCTCGTACGGAAATTTATTGTTCACTTTCTGAAAATTTTGTCATAATGTTTCCTCTATTTTCAACACCTTTCTCGAAATCTGAAATCGGGCCGTGACACATCGTGTTATTACTGGTGAATTTCAATACCACACTTCGGGAGAAGGGATTCTTGGAAATGATAAATCAGCAAGAAGAATGAATTTTGTCAAAACAAAGTTCTTTATTCATTTTCACATCCATATAACTCGAACAGCTCATGTTAAAAAACTCGTACTCTTTCAGTCCTTCGGTTCGTTCAGCGGCCACTGAAATAAAAATGTATTGTAAGAAAAAAAGAAAAGGATTCTTGAAGTGAAAATGATTGATAGAAATTGAAGATGAGGTTTGAAACTTTCAGCAGTTTCAAATTTAGATATTATATAAGCTTTATAAGATTCTAAATATTTTATGATGAAGTCGACAGAATCTCCACTTGGATTATTTGAATAAGAAATTAAGCACTTCAAAAAAGGTGAGTAGGACCCGTTTCAAGAGTTGCAGATTCTTTTCAATCAGATTTTCATTAATAAGAAATCAAATGTTTGCTCCCATAAATGTGAACCCCTCTCTTGTATTTGTATGTATCTCAATTTTTCAGCACAATTTCCAGCAGTTGATTAACTTGAAAATTGGCACACTTTTCAAGATGATACAATTTTTTGATAATTTTGTTTAAATATATCATTAGAACTTCTCAGAATTAGAAAAAGAACAGTTTTGGAAACCAGCTCCTCCACCAATTCGTTACGTATTCAAGTTTGATGTGGATGGAAATGTCACTTCCAATTGTCAAATTCAATATCGGTGAGTCAAGTAAATATGAAATCTCCAAGATTATAGCAATGTATGAAAAATGTCGAAAAACGAAAAACCAACCCTCTGTGCATTTCGCTTCATGACTTCGCTACCTGTTTCAGATTCTACCATAACATTTAAGAGGTTTTTTTGGTACACCCCTAGGTTTTCTAGGAAAAATTTCTATCAGAAAACAATATTGAAGTTCCGCTCAAAAGCAGTGAGATTATTCTGAACTGGATAGTAAAGCTGTATCGTCAAACGATGCTAAGTATTGAAATAGATTTGTCAAATTCGAAATTCATATTTGATAGCTCATATACCGAATGAAATTATTTATTTCAGAATTATGAAAAATACACACATGGGCCATTCCAAAGTTATTTATAAAAGAAAAATTGGACAAATCACCCCGTAGACTTTTACATGAGGCTGTCTTGACTAGTGTAAACTTATCCTAAATTGTCAAACAATGTTAAGGAACATATTGAGCAGTATTCAATGTATTAAAATCAATTATGTCATGTTACTGACATGTTTTTGATAATGAGAGTGTCTCTCGCTGAAAAGGACGTGACTTCATGCGAGTCAGAATTTCCATGGGATGAACTTGAACATCCACAACATGCATCTATAGCCAATTGATATGATGGCAAAGAAATTCAGAGGACAATAAGAACAAAAATTTTCACTCGTGATCATAACACATCATATTTACCCCTCAAAAGTCATTCCATTCATTCCAAAGTTCACAGATAGAATTGGTAAAACGATGAAGAGGCACAACATAGTTTATAAGCCCATGCAAAAACTTGGTCAAATGATCAGAATTGCCAGAGAAAAAGTTGACCCACTTTCACAAGGCGGTATTAGCAGGATACTTTGCGACTGCGGCAAAGTCTACATTGGTACAACAAAACGATACTAGAATTGAGGAGCACGACACAATCACACAGAAAAATTTGCACAAGCGAAACATGCTTTAAAAGATGAAAACGATATAGATTTTTCAAAGACAGTGGTCATTTCAAACATCAAAAGGTACTAACCTAGGATGAACATGAAAGCCACTGTGACTTTCAAACATAAAGACAACTTGAACAGAAAAGATATGTAGCCCCTTTAGTACATGGCACATAGTTGCCAGTCTTAGACAGGATATCGCGCACGTAAACTCCCGCCATTAACGAAGGTATAAATAACAGCGATTGAGTTACTTTCTCAAAACATGAATTCTCTAAAGATATCTAACGCAGATCTAGTCGAAATAATAGAACTAATAGTTAGACCAATTAGCAGGAAGACTCTCTTAATGTCATTATATCCGGTCGTGAAAGCGTTAAACTATTCCTTTAATTTTCTGTCAAATCAGTTCATTCTGCCACATCAAGTAGAATATTTAATTCTAGCACAGGTTACATGGATATTTTTATTGATTTTATGTTAGCCACCTGGTACTGATTTATTCATTATCTGTCAAAAAAATAAGAGAGAAAACAGTTCTGCCAATCAATGTTTTTCAATGCAAAAATCACAAAACGATATGAATTAGATAAAACCATGTATTATACTCGCATTGTAAGTAACACTCATACCTCGCCATTTCGTGGCTCGCTTTTGAATTTTGAACTGGTATAAGAATATAAATGTCTTCTGCACGTATATCATAAATAACAACACTTCCCGCAACAATTAGAGGAACAGAAAAATTTTCCAAATTTTTTGGTGTTTTTCAACAGGCTGTATCTCAATGAAAAATGGTCGTAGGAGAAAAAAAAATCAACTTTTAAAGGTTGAAGACTCTAGTTTCTGAATTTATCAGTTAACAATTTTTCAGATTACCGACAGCCATGCAATCCTCGAATAAAGCACAAAGAAAAATTTTTTGGAATTTTTCAAATTCTTATTTTTGCTCCACGCGCATGGAGAAATTTTTTTGAGCTGAGCCGATGCAAATGCCGCATAACCTGTTTATTCAGGTCTAATTTGTTTCTCCCTACCCTCGTAAATGACCATTTGTCCTCGAAATATCCCATTTTGAATGCAAAAGGACCCTTTTTCACTCAACTGCCGATATCTCCGGAACTACTGGAGGCCTAGCAAACCGACAGCTGGTTGCTTTTTCTGCAGAAAATTTCCTACAAAAATGTTCATGTTTAATCAAGAATAATTTTTTTTCACCTGTAATGGTAATGTGAAAAAGAGCAAGAAAATGCCATTTTGCCATTTGTTGGTTAACGGACTGTACCTTCGTCAATATTGGGAGGAAAGCTAAGGTTATAAGAAAATTTTACAGCATAATGTACCTCAAAGGCCCCCTAAATCGGTAGATCAATCGGTGAAGCGGTTTTCCTGGACCAATCGATTGAAATTTTGAAAAAATTAAGGGAACACGGTTTTTGTTCCTTAAACTTGAGCTAATCCTTTTGAAAATTATAAATTTAATTTTTTCAGTTATTAGTTGACAAGGGCGGATATAGCTTTTTTTCGTGGGGGGGTAATAACCATTGAGAACGACTAACTAGAGAATTCCGGTTTTTTGAGCTTGAAAGGTATTTGCTTACCACAAATTTAGGAAATTTCTATTGCTCATACACTTCGCGAAACAATTGAAGGAACAGAAAAATTTTCAAAATTTTTTTTAAAACAGTTTGTATTTCAGTGACAAATGGTGGAATGAAAAACCAACTTCTGAAGCTTGAAGAAGTTTCTGAAATCATTGATCAACAATTTTTCAGAGTACCGGTGGCCATGCAATCATCGGATAAAGCACGAAGAAAAAACTTTTGAAAATTTTTCGAATTTTTATTATTTGGTCTACGCTCACGGAAAATTTTTTGGAGCTAAACCAATGAAAATGTCGCATAACCTGTTCATTGAGCTCTAATTTGCTTTTTACAACTCTCAAGATATTCAGTTTTGAATGCAAAATTATCGAGGTGAGGCGAAAGGCGATTTTTTTTTCTAAAGAAAATTTTCCACAAAAATCTGTTTTGTTCAATCACATAAACGTGCCATTTTGCCACGCTTTGTTTGGCAGCCTGATGTTCCCCAAAGTCCCGCCCAAATCGGTAGATCGATCGGTTTTCTTCATCCGATTGATTGAACATTTGAAAAAATTGGGAGAACAAGGTTTTTTTCCTTAAACTTGACCTCATCTTTTCAAATCGGTTTTTTTTACCTAATGAGTCGAAAGGTTTTCAAAATAACCTGTTTTTTAAAACGTGATGTCAGGTGTCAGAAAACGGAAAAATTCTTTTTTTTTATGATTCATAAAAAAAATTTGAGTGAAAAATGAAGAAATAATGTAATTATTGATTGATTAAGAAAATAAGGTCAAGTTTAAGGAACAAAAACCATGTTTCCTTGATTTTTTCAAAATTTCAATCAATCGGTTCAAAAGAACTGCTGAACAGATCGATCTACCGATTTGGGGGGGACTTCAGGCAACGTCAGGCTGTAAAATTCTTTCAGACTGTATCATATGATACAGTCTATTAAAAAAAATGGTATAATGTCATTTTTTTGCTCCTTTTCCACGTTTATGTGACAGGTAAGAAAAATTTTTTTTTAATTGAACAAAACAGACTTTTGCAGGAAGATTTCTGTACTCACTAGGCGATCAGAAGTTTCGGAGATATTGGCAGTTGAGTGGAAGAGGATCATTCAAATTAGGATATCTCGAAGACAAATGGTCATTTTTGAAAGTCATGAAAATGAAATTAGAGCTGAATAAATAGGTTATGTGTAATTTGCATCGGTCAAGCTCAAGAAAGTTATTCCATGCGCGTAGGAAAAAAATATTCGAAAAATTTTAACATTTTTTTTTCTTACTTTATCCGATGATTCCATGACTACCAGTACTCCGAGAAATTGTGAACCAATAAATTCAGAAACCAAAGTTTTCAAGCTCCAAAATTTAGTTCTTTTATTTCCTATAAGACCATTATTCACTGAGATACAGCCTGTTAAAAATCACCAAACAATTTTTAATATTTTCCTGTTCCTTTAATTACTGTTGCTCGAAGTATACAGGGTGTTTCCTTAACATGCGGCAAAAATTCAGGGGCTGTTCCTTGGACTATTCTAAGAATATTTTGTCCTTTGATGATTTTTGAAAAACCTCTTTGTTTCGAAGATACAGGGCAAACAAAATTTTAGATAATAACATTTTATTATGAAAAATTACATGAAAATTTAACTTAACCTACAAAAACTGTTGAAAATGACCACCTCCAGCCAGCATACAAGCATCCAATCTTCTCCTCATTGACTGCCGAACCCTTTCAAAAACACCAGGATCATTTCTTATTAAGTTACACCCAGCAATGATCCGATTTCGCAAGTCTTCCACATTTTCTACTGGAGTGGTATAAACTAATGATTTTAGATGGCCCCATAGGAAATAATCTAAGGGGTTTAAGTCCGGGGAACGAGCAGGCCATAAATGAGGTCCACCTCTTCCAATCCAGCGATCTCTTTCATGTAATTTTTCATAATAAAATGTTATTATCTAAAATTTTGTTTGCCCTGTATCTTCGAAACAAAGAGGTTTTTCAAAAATCATCAAAGGACAAAATATTCTTAGAATAGTCCAAGGAACAGCCCCCTGAATTTTTGCCGCATGTTAAGGAAACACCCTGTATATTAACAAAATTTGAAAAATTACGAATTTGAAATTATTGTATGAATTTTTTGTGCATCACGTTGCGTAGGTACCCTTTTTTCAGATTTTCGATACTCATGGGGGGGGTAATTACCCCCTCTACCCCCCCCGTAAATCCGCCCTTGTTAGTTGATTTTGTATTTTTTGAAGATCGAAGAAATAATCAAATTACCGCCGGCATCAGCGTTACCCAAAGCATACCACGTGGTGGTTGCACGGTCGGATTTACGATTCTTTTGTGGTCAAGCACGTGTGTTCATGATTCTTCAGAAATGAGATCCTGTGGTTCGTCAGCTTCACAGTATTCGACGACCCAAAACTTATTATTTAAAGGGTGTGTTTATCAGTGTTGTGTGAGTAATTTTCAGAAGAAATGAGAGCCTGTGGTTCGTCAGCTCCACAGTATTTTATGAGAACGGAAAAATTCTATCGCTCCTTTTTTTTTGCAAGAAAAATTTTTCAATAATTTATGAAATTTATAAAGGCCTACTTTTACGTTTGAAAAGAAACAGTTGAATTTTGTTCTGAAAATAGTTTTTCTTCCAGTGAGAATTTCTTTTTTCTCGATATTTTTAGAACCTAATCCACCAGTTTTTTTTTCAATCATAAAAAAAGGCATTTTCAAATATTCGAGATCTCTGAAAAAATTTTCTTCAACTTTTTTATAATCTTCAAAACATTCAAAATTGAGTGAAAAGTAAAGAAAAATCAATAATTGATTCTTGAAAAGAAGAGGTCAGCTTTAAGGAACGAAAACCTTGTTCCTTAATTTTTTCAGAATTTCAATCAATCGGTCCAGGAAAACCGCTGAATCGATCGATCTTCCGAATTTTCTTATAACCTTAGCTTTCTCCCCAATATTGACGAAGATACAGTCCGTTAACCAACAAATGGCAAAATGGCATTTTCTTGCCCTTTTTTCACATTACCATAACAGGTGAAAAACAATTTTTTTTTATCAAACATGAAAGATTTTTCTGGGAAATTTTCTGCAGATAAAGAAACTGGCTCTCGGTTTGCTAGGCCTCCAGTAGTTCCGGAGATATCGGCACTTGAGTAGAAAAGGGTCCTTTTGCATTCAAAATTGGATATCTCGAAGACAAAATGTCATTTCCGAGGGTATTGAAAATCAAATTAGAACTGAATAAACATTTTTTGCGGCCTTTGCATCGGTCTAGCTCAAAAAAATTTTTTCATGCGCGTAGAGCAAAAAAGAAATTTGAAAAATTAAAAAAATATTTTCTTCGTGCTTTATCCGAGAATTGCATGGCTACCCGTACTCTGAAAAATTGAAAACCAATTAATTCAGAAATAAGAGTCTTCAAGCTTTAAAAGTTGTTTTTTTTTTTCTCATAAGACCCCTTTTTTATTGAGATACAGTCTGTTGAAAAACACCAATAAATTTGTAAAATTTTTCTGTTTACAGGGTGAGTCTTTGACTTGTACATAAATTCAAACCACAGATTGTTAAGGTCAGAAGAAATACTTTTTTCGTATAGCATTTTTTCTGATTCAGACTAGATATAAAAGATATAGCAATCTTAAACTTTCATAATGAGCTATGCTACCCCTGGAAATATGACACTAAAATTTTTCCGAGCATTAGATCTACCACCTGAACCTTCACGAAAATGTAGAAGAAAATTATTTCTGCGAATCTTCTGAACAGAATTACATTCAGCCAAAGTAACCAATTTTTAAATTTCCCTGATATAGATTATTTTATATCATCAATCACTCGAAGAGTGCGCACTTCAGGATATTTCACGAAGAATACTCTCTATTTTCCAAAATGGCCAAATATTCTATGAATGGCATTCAACTCACTTCCAAGGGTCGGGATCATGGAATTTCGGCTATAATTATGAAATGGTATATATTGGTCATAAAGTAAGAAATGAAACATGTGAGTTAAATTCTGTATTCGTAAAATATTGCCACATAAATGAGGACCTATACAGGGTCTTTCACGAGGAACCTCACCCATATTTATACGGGAAACTACTGAACGTATTTTCCTGAAATTCAGCACTTATAAGTATTTCACGATGCTGATGAAATCTAAAATATTTTCAAGGCATGAGCACCTCCGGTTTTTCCGGAAATGACGTCAACTTCCGTTTTTCAAATTAGAACACCATTTTTTTATTGCAGAAATAGATTCCTTAGAAAATTTTAAGTTATTTTGATGTAACATTTTTCAGTTTTGGTTGGAAAAATCTCTCTGAGCGGGAAAATTCGAAAAAAAAATCGAAAATAGAGCTCCGCTGAAACAAGAATAACTTCGAGGTTTTTTGATGGAAAATTTTCATTTTTGGGATTTTTCAAGATGTAAGATTGATGTATCCACTTTAAAAATCGAAATCGCGATTCATGATACAGGGGTGAAAAAATCGCTTTCAAAGTTAGGGATGACAAAATCGTGAAAAATCAATTTTTTCAAATTAGAACCCCATTTTTTTATGGCAGATATTGAATCTACGTTAAAAAATAATGTGAGTGTATGCATCACACCCTTGCCCTAAAATGGATATTTCTGAGTTATTCACAAAAAACTGTTTTTCGTCTTGAATTTTCAGCTATTTCTTTTCCCTTCACGCCAAAAAGATGAAATTTTCAGGAGATAGATATTCTGACATATTGACTCAAATAATTGAGCCGCTAGTACAGAACCATAATGACTTATGGTATCAACAAGATGGCGCGCCTCCACACAATTCACTCAATGTGTCAAATATCCTCTACAGGCTATTTGAAGATCGATGGTTGGCGATCAATGGTCCACATCTTTGGCCACCACGTTCTCCCGATTTAACTCCTTTAGACTATTATGTTTGGGTAGGATAAAAAATATTGTCTACTCAACTCCCCTGACTGATAAAGAGGACTACATAGAACGAGTCAGAAATGCGTTCAGGTTTGTTTAGATTTCTAGATTCATAGTTTTGAAACTCAATTTGGTTTTTAAACACTTTTGCAGATCTCCCGATGAAATAAGAAGAGCAACGCACGAAGCATTCCTGAGACGTATAAATAAATGTCTAGAAATTAACAGCCAAAACTTTGAGCATCTTCTCTAGTTATATCTGCGAGAGTTTGCCATGTTTCTCCTAATAGTAACTTGACTTCGGTTTCAAGAAGGGGTGAAAAATCTACAGCATGGTTCAAATAACAGTTCCTGAAAATTTCATCTTTTTTGCGTGAAGGGAAAAGAAATAGCTGAAAATTCAAGACGAAAAACAGTTTTTTGTGAATAACTCAGAAAATATCCATTTTAGGGCAAGGGTGTGATGCATACACTCACATTATTTTTTAACGTAGATTCAATATCTGCCATAAAAAAATGGGGTTCTAATTTGAAAAAATTGATTTTTCACGATTTTGTCATCCCTAACTTTGAAAGCGATTTTTTCACCCCCTGTATCATGAATCGCGATTTCGATTTAAAGTGGATACATCAATCTTACATCTTGAAAAATCCCAAAAATGAAAATTTTCCATCAAAAAACCTCGAAGTTATTCTTGTTTCAGCGGAGCTCTATTTTCGATTTTTTTTTCGAATTTTCCCCGCTCAGAGAGAATTTTCCAACCAAAACTGAAAAATGTTACATCAAAATAACTTAAAATTTTCTAAGGAATCTATTTCTGCAATGAAAAAATGGTGTTCTAATTTGAAAAACGGAAGTTGACGTCATTTCCGGAAAAACCGGAGGTGCTCATGCGCCTGAAAATATTTTAGATTTCATCAGCATCGTGAAATACTTATAAGTGCTGAATTTCATGAAAATACGTTCAGTAGTTTCCCGTATAAATATGGGTGAGGTTCCTCGTGAAAGACCCTGTATTCTGAAAATCATTTCATTCGATGAAATCATTCACGAGATATATTCGAAAATGAATTTTTTTTTATGGATTTTCAACAGCCTATGGGTCGGTTTCATAAAACTTTAATTGTGTGATTAAAAAACCTTACGTAAATTCGAACCAATCCGATTACTCGTTTTGAAATTTCAACGAATCTTAGTGGTTCCAATTAATTTAACGGTACAAACAAAGTTTTATGAAACCGACCTTATATCTTTCAAACCGAGCCGAATCGGAAAAAATTATAGGGAAAAAAGTATTTCTTTTGACCTCAGGAATGTCCCGTTAAAATATATGTACAAGTCAAAGACTCACCCTGTATTATCACTTTCTAGAAAGCAATTATAATTACTCAATTTCCTCGATATGACTCATAACAGACCATAACATGATAACATAAATAGTTGAAATCAGGTTATTGAGGAGCTTCAAGAATTTTAAAACATACCGGGTGTTACATTCAAAATAAATGGGTCAGTGTGCTCAACTCGCGCGAATCGCCGTGTCTATTCGAGTTCCCACTTCTAAAACGCACTATTGAATTTTTTTTTCAATTGAATGAATTGAAAGAGCAGATAATTCAGAAAAGTATACTCACTAACTTCCCCCATATGAACCAGCAGAAGCAGATGATGCACTACTAGCATAGACACCACCTTTTCCACCACCTCCACATCCTCCACTGCAACCACCAAATCCGCCCTTATCACCTCCTCCGAAACCGCCTCCTGAACCTCCTTTCCCCCCACCGAAACCACCATCTCCACCGTATCCGCCTCCTGCTCCTCCCAGTCCTCCACCTCCACCTAACCCTCCGCCTCCTCCCAATCCTCCTCCTCCACCCAATCCACCTCCTTTTCCTCCGCCGAAACCACCATCTCCGCCGTATCCTCCTGACCCACCTCCTCCCAGTCCTCCACCTCCTCCTAATCCTCCACCTCCACCGAATCCGCCTCCTTTTCCTCCCCCTCCTCCTAAACCGCTACTTCCACCGAATCCGCCTGATCCCCCAGCACCTCCAAATCCTCCACCGCCTCCTCCTTTTCCTCCGCCGAAACCGCTATCACCTCCAAAACCGCCGGATGATCCGCCGCCCCCCAGTCCACCTCCGCCTCCTAATCCTCCGCCCCCTCCAAGTCCACCTCCCTTTCCTCCTCCAAATCCGCCACTTCCACCGTAACCGCCTGATCCTCCACTCCCAAGACCACCCCCACCGAAACCGCCACTACTGCCTCCCATAACCTCCCGAGCTGCCTCCTCCCAAACCTCCTCCTCCTCCGAATCCTCCACCTCCACCTCCTCCTAATCCCACCGCCACCACCTCCAAATCCACTGTCACCCCCCCACTATGTCCACCTCCATATCCTTGTTTTCCTCCGCCCCCGCCTAATCCACCACCGCCTCCTCCAAAACCTCCCCCTCCAAAGCCGCTGCCTCCTCCACCGAGGCCGCCGCCTCCGAAACCGCCTTTGTTTCCTCCGTAACCTCCTCCAATTCCACCGCCTTTTCCACCTCCAAATCCGCTACCGAATCCGCCACCGCCTCCTCCACCTCCTCCGAATCCACCTCCAAATCCTCCTCCATAACCACCGCCGCCGCCGCTTCCTCCAAAACCTTCCTTTTTGCTATATCTTCTTACTCTTCGATTGAGGAGGACCTGTGAAAGAAAATGTATGAATATTTTCGTAAAAAGTTATGAAATATAATTTAAAAAAATCTTACAATTTTAAATCATACACATCATCTTGAAGTTCCATTCATTAAAAATTTTATTTCATAAAAAATATTCTGAAGGATTTCCCAAAAAAAAAAAAATTTGAGTTAAAAAATGTTTCAGAATATAAAACACCAAAAAAATGATAACTATGAAATATCAATATCAGACAAAACAGGAGTAATTATGTTGTTTTTTTTTTTCATTAAAAATAGCTTAGTTGATCGATTCATTTCAAAATAATGCCATAAATGTTTAAACTAAAAAGAAAATATCTTAATATATAAAATTCGGCCATATTGTTGGTTACACCATTTATAACTCAAGATTGGATGAACTGTTTGTTATGAAAGTTTTTTTGTTGGATTCTTCTACGGTGGGGTAACATAAAATAAATTAAAACTATGAAACATTTGATGAAATGGAAAAAAAGTAGGAAATAATTTTTCCTTCTTGCTAATAACGCCAGTAGATGTCGCTGTCGCTACGGATGATAGCGTTTTCGTGTAGGTATTATATCTGATTTTAATTTCTCTGCAACGCCTCTAGATTCACTGCAATTTAAACTGTGTATTTTGAGTTGCCAAAACGTCTTAGCCTTGGAATTCTAATCTTAATAATATAAAATTCAGTCGGCCATATTGTTGGTTACACCATTTATAACTCAAGATTGGATGAACTGTTTGTTATGAAAGTTTTTTGTTGGATTCTTCTACGGTGGGGTTAACATAAAAGACATTAAAACAATGAAAATTTTTGATGAAATGGAAAAAAAAAGAAATTATTTTCCTTCTTGCGAATAACACCAGTAGATGTCGCTGAGGTTGATAGCGTTTTCGTGTAAGTATTATATTTGATATAAATTCGGTGAACTACATTTAATAATAATATTAACGCATCTGAGTCCAAGTGTTATCACACCTTTCTTTCTTCCGAACACTACGGAAAATTTTATGACGAAAAAACTGAAAATGTGGTTCATCATAAGGTACAACAATGAGACAATTTTTAAATAATAATAAGGTACCGCTTGAATAAAGTGAAGTCTATTCATGTAAATAACAATGTACATACCTACCTATTTCAATGTAGGTAATTGAATTTTTTGTATATTTTGTACTTTAATTTTGTTTCATTCACCTCCTACTTGAAAAAGTACCAGTTTTGTTGATACAACTTTATGAATCTATGAGGCGAAACAAAGTTTGCCGGGCCAGCTAGTTTCGAATAAATGAGATGTGAGAAATTATTAATAAGTACAATCAACAACCTGGAAAAAGGGTATGGCGAAACCAAGGGAGAATAAGAAATATTCAGTGATTCCAAAATATTTTCAATAAAAATATATGGTTTCAATAATTTTTTATTGAAAGAAAATTTCCGAAAATATTTCGAATGCACAATGTATTAACTTGAAAATTAAGACTGGAGAAATTTGTATACTTACAAATTTCACAAATCTGTGGACAGCGACGGAATAAACAAATGCAAAACAGATAATCTGCACAAGGATGTATCAAGACAATATCGAAATAATCAAATAGAATAAACGGAATTTCTCATAGCGGAACAATAACGTGTAAATGGACAATCGCATGATGCGGCTTGCAATCCAAGAACAATCCATAAGGGAAATGATAGTAAAAACAGCCACTAAATGAACAAAACAGAAAACAAGCTATCTTCATATGAATATCTCTATAAGAAATATACTAAAATGAAAAAATAGAATAATCGGAATAAGAAACAGTTTTTCGTAGGGGATATAGCTGCTGCTCAGCATTATTGGATTATAATAGATCGTGATATGAACCTGTTACGAACGTTGAATCATCTGTAAGTAAATAAATATTAGTAATACTATTATAAATAAAGGTGATGCTATATCAAGTCCAACTAAAATATAAGTAGGAGTTCCACAAGGAAAAATATTTGGTCCGCTGCTCTGATGCATAATATTAATAAAATGTATTGATAAGAGAACAACAAGGGATCCCTCACGATATCAAAGACGCTCTAAAGGACATCGATGCAACGATACAATATCTAAAAATAATTAGAATGTACCACAGGATGTAAGACACACACGAGAAGCGGCAAAATGACCAAGCAGTCGAAGCCGCTAGAATTTAAATAAAAAAAAATGTATTGATCAAACAATGTAGAGGACATTCGAGAAAACCTCCAACATCTGATTGAGTTAGGACTCAATATCAACATAAAAAAAGTCAGTGCAAGTTTCTTTCTCTAAAAAAGGAGACGCCTGTTCTCCAGTCGAAAAATAATATACCTTAGTATTTTGTCTGGACCAACACCTCACTTAGAAACCAAACACACTAACCAAGAAAACATGAATAAGCATGACGACTGTATTTTATCATGGGAAAAATTACCAGATAATAATGTACCGATAACTAAAATTACACATACGGCATACAATTCTGCAGATGTGCTAAGAAATCAAATATACAAATAATACAGAGACCCCAGTACAAAATAATAATGAATTGTTAATTGATAATTATAGTATATCCAAAGTAAAGACAACTTCATTACAAAAATTTTTGTTTTATGGGGGTTGCAAATGTTCAATTCTCTCCCGGGGGCATGTTAAGAATTCGGGTAGTCTAAGATTGTTTCGAAGTAATTTTGATTGACTTCTTTAATGAGGGTAGTTTTTTCAACTTGTGTTGGTTTATTTTTGGATCAGATATTTTTCTTTTGTTTGTATTATGTTCCCATGTATTGTATATTGGATTGATCAGCCAAGTGTTAAATGAAGATCATTTCATTTCATACTTTCGATCACAATTGGGTGTACAGAGTGTACAGCACAGATCAGATTTCAATTTAAAATGGTACTGATAGGTCCGCAACCCCACATTCATAACCTCGTATCGAAGGTGAGACAGGCACATGACTACGTGACGAAGCTATTTCATGTAAATTGAATAATTTCTTAATCAAATTCGCATTCGTTCAACCCGCGGTAACTTTTGAAATATCCATTTGAAAACTATACTGTAAAAAGCTTTTCTCTATTTCAGTATCGTAATGAGTTCATTACAGTACTAAAGGTAGTGCTGTAATAAAACTCATTACAGCATTGTTTTCAGGTATATTTTTCGTTTTCTGATTGTCAGTACTGACCTCCGATCGAATCAAGTTTCGAATCAAATAAATTCAAAATCCGTGATCTGTCAAATTTCGTATGTCACACCAACTGCCAAGATACAAAACAAAAGTCACTAATCTGAATTTTCATTTGAATTTCGGAGTATTTCACGAAAATTGACTGAAATAGAGAAAATACCGTCTAATACTCGTTGCAGAAGGCAATTCCAACACTCATGCTATCCAAAACTCGCTCCTTCGTCGCTCGTTTTCGAACTTCGCATTCGTGTTGAAATAGGAGCTCATTCTGCAACTTGTTTTAGAATATACTATTTCCATCCGGAATAAATACTGCAGATAACAATCACATTCATTATTATATGAATTCATACCATGCCAGTCGGGAGCCCTCTTCAAATTGAACATTATTTTGAATTGAACTGAAAATGTTAAAAATGGTTATCGTGGATTGTCCTCATCAGTTAGACATATGACGTCGAGTACTTCTTTGTAGAACTTTTTGAGCACTACAAAATTGTCTCTGATCATGTTTCTCTATCTCTTATAGCCTGAAAAAACCGGTTAATTACCGACTTTTTTTATGAAAACTCGATATTTTTTCTCATTTCTTCGTGATATAGGAATGAGCCCTACATGAAAACCTTCCAAAATAAATTCTCTACATTATAGTGAAAGTTTCATCAAAATCGGTCATTCAGTCCTGAGTCCATAGAGGACAGACAAACACACGGACATTCACATTTATGATATTAGTTTAGATTGTAGCATGGGCGCCCGCAGGGGGGGGCCAGGGGGGGCCGTGGCCCCCCCTGAGATTTTGATCCCCTATCGAATTGATAACTCCCTGAGGCGTGTTTGAGCACTTTTTGGGTGAAAAAAATCATGGAAAGTATTCGGAGACGATGAATTTCATGTTTTTGTTTACCTAAAACGAAGTAATAAATTCATAAACTACCCCATGCTTATCGGCATTCTCTTCAATCGCTACCAGATGTTCGTTTTATGACCGTTTTTTAAGGCGGCTTCTTTGATGGGGATTCTTCATGCGACAAGTGGGACTACTCTCATATTTCAATAATTATTGACCATTCTCCAATCAGAATATTTTTTTTCAGAGAAGGCGGAAATATAGAATCTTTTCATTATTATTTTCATTATAGAAAAGATGTTTTCGAATTAGAAACAATCGTATTCAGAGAGTATTCTTATAGTTTTTAGTGTCTTCGACTCCGAATTGTGTTATCGAGGGTAACTTCTTTGATTATTTACGTAGCTGATTTTTTTTTCGGCGCCTCTAAATGTGAAGTTTCAATTATTATAATTGTAGATTATTGATAAGAAGTGTAAAAAATACGAAACGTGGCAGTCTTTGGGGTCTGCAATTGTATCGTGAAGCGTCGACCTATTAGATTATTATTTGCGAATAATTTTTGATTTGTAAGGAAGTATTAATGATCAATTTGAACTTCCCTGATCCCTGATCATGAACACTCCTTTGTAAACCAAAATTAATTCAAAAATGATAATCGAATAGCAGTCCCGGACGACTGCTTTTTTCTTGTTTGTTGAGAGTCAATTTTACTAATGTTTCTATATATATATATTTCATATATATTTATAATATGATAAATTTACCTTTGGAAAATATGGATATTCGAAAATTTTTCCAAAGGAGATCGAATGCCGATGACGATCGCTATAAGGCACCCAAAAAATAAACCTTTATACATCAATGCAGACTATTTCCTCGTATACTGATAAAGAAACAACCCAAGAAAAATATAGGAATTAACTTCCTATTGAATTTCTTGAGACTAATAGGAAGCTGGTTTTTAGTTCAGAATAAAATAAGCCTACTCGTGGTATTACGATTCCGGTATTTTATTTTCTGAATGATTATTATTATTTTGTGTGTGCTATGTCTTATTTATTTATTTTTTTATAATTTATTAATTTTGATAATATATTTATATTGTGTTATTTCGAATAATCTCCGAGTTTCTAGTTTTGAATTTATGGTTTGCTTCATTTAAGCTATATTTCATATTTCATTATTATTGATATATAGTTGTTATGAATATCATTTCATCGAGCGTATATGTATATTTGTTTTTTTTTCGTTATTACTGGTTGATGTGTCTTTAGTTATAAGCAATCATAAAATTGATTTCATTCCTTTCGCTATATTATTTATATTTCAGTTTCCTGTAAATATTCTTTCATGGATTGTGATTTGTTTAGAAAACAGTTACCGTATTATCTTATACATATCACCTTATATTGTTGATGTTAAAAAAATGTTGAGGTGGAAAACTTAATCATTTTTAACAAATTCTGCGTTCGCTCATGCATAAATATGAAAAACGAAATAGAAAGAAATGGAATACTGATGTCGCATGCGCCTTATCGTTTTTCGACAAATTATTTTGCCCCCCCTGAGAAAAAATTCTGCGGGCGCCCATGGATTGTAGTATCATCATTTGACTTACCTAGCAGTATTCTTATATTCTTCATTTCATTTTACTCAGACTTAGGAAAATATTTTGCTCACTGTTGGTTCTTCATGGATATGTGTTGATTCAGATTTGAAATTGGGAGGTCACTACCTAGCATATTGTGTGGTAAAAACGCAAGTATTTTTTCACATTTTAGTGCATCTTTGTTTTGGAATTTCTGTTTTTTTTTGTTAATTTTTTTAAGCATTTAATAGTTTTCTCAATTTCAGATACAGTGAGAAGGTGAGAGAAAAAGCTACTGTGCAAGACTGTGATGAGTCATCGCCATATCAAAAATTCGATTCAGATAATGTTGTATTGGAAAAATTCTTGGCAAAGAAATGAGGAACAAACTTGAATCCTCACATTACTTCTCTGGATAACAGGTGCTCACCGATAGTGCCCATTAGAAGTTAATGAAGAAATAATAATTCAATCACTTCCAAATTTTGTGTGAAGATGTAAACCAAGAAGACCTTCATTTATGATATAGTTTCGAAAATCAATGAAAAAAAATTACAAATTGAAGCTTGTAGAACACTGAGAATTCTATAAAAGCGCAACGCTTTATCTCAGCTCAGATCTATTTGTTTGTATAATGTTTTCATAAAGGTACTGGGGAGTGAAATGAGAGTGTGAAAGTTTGAAAAAAAAAACCGAAAATTCGATTTTTTTTTTCGAATTGAAACAATTTTTTTTTACTCACATGTCCATTTTTGGGGTAAAAATAAGTATAATCCAGGGTTTCCTATATCTAAAATGTACCATTTTCGAGATATTCAGAAATAACTACTACGAGCATAATATAATATACATAATTCAATTCAATATTTCGTTCCGAAATTCTTCAGATGAATGTAGAGAATAGCGTCAAAGTAACATTTATACAGGGTGAGTCTTTGACTTGTACATATATTGAAACCATAGATTCTAGAGGTCAAAAGAAATAGTTGTTTCGTATATCATTTTTTCCGATTCAACATGGATAAAAAGATATAGCCATTTTTAAACTTTCATAATGGGCTAACCCAACACTGAAAATATATCACTAAAGTTTTTTCGAGCATTAGATCTACCACCTGAACCTTCGAAAAAATGTAGAAGAAATTAAATTCTGTGAATCTTCGGAACGGAGTGGGATTAAGCCAAAGTAACCAATTTTTCTAACTTCGCTGATATAAATTTGTTCAAATCATAAATAACTCAAAAAATGCGCATTTTATGAGATTTCACGAAGAATACTTATATTTTCAAAAATGGCCAAATATTCATTAATTAGCATTCAACTTACTTTCAAGAGATGGGACCTCTTCTCTGGACCTCAGGAATCTCTAGTTTAAATATAGTCAAAGACTCACCCTGTATATATTCATTATTCTCTCAGCAACGTTTCGGCTAATATGCTGTCTTTGTCAAGCTTCAATATACATAAAAATCATGAATAGGTCGTAAATCAGGTGATCTTACATACAATACTCAAACAACGAGAAAAAACAATAAAGCAATCAATATGAGAAGACTCGCCTTCAGAACAATTATTAATATCTAAATATGTGAAAAATATGAAAATTTTTAACGTGTTTTCACATATTTAGATATTAATAATTGTTCTGAAGGCGAGTCTTCTCATATTGATTGCTTTATTGTTTTTTCTCGTTGTTTGAGTATTGTATGTAAGATCTCTTGATTTACGATCTATTCATGATTTTCATATAGAGGGTATCCCAAATTGCTTGATTTTTGACTGTTTCAGGTACTTCTGGACTAGATAGTTAAAAACTTCGAGAGGTGTCCTGGGCTCGATTTTCGTGAAAACACCATTAGTGAAAACCGTTTCACGATATCTTAATTTTTTTTTAATTTTGATATATTATCGATTTCGAAAATGTGTCATAACCTAACATTTTTTACGCAAATATCAGAAAACGATTAAATTTTTCTAGAAGCGCTTTTTCAGCGAAAATGAGAAACTATATCAAATCTCGTGGAAAAAAACACTTTTTTATTTTAAATACGAACGCATTTTTTTTTTCATCTCTTATAATAAAATAAATTTGAAATGATTAAAAAAATAAACTTGTTCCTGTAAGCTTGAAACTTTCATACGATTTTGTTCATTCCTTGTGAAGTTAAAAAAAACATTGACAGGTGATTTCGACGAGCACAATTACCTGCCAGGCGACTCGAAAAGGTGTAAAATACGAAGAAAAATTAACTTTTTCCTGTAAGGCTGAAATTTATATATGTGTTCGTCTGAGGGAATGAAAAAATAAGTTTTATTAATAATCTTCATCATCATCTGATATGTTATCATTAATTTCTTCATCATATACTACAGCCGTTTCAAGCGTATTACACTGTGTCCTAAATTGGTTGAGACTGCATTATATCTCAGCTATTATTGAAAATAGAGTCATGCGGTTTTCGCGATCCTTTGTCACTTTTTTGTAAAACTTTCAAATATACAAACAGAAATATTCCAACTACTTTTGTTTTTGAAATAGGTACAGGGTGATAACGAAAATGTACACTTTTTGAAAATGTTATTTTTTCACGGGCCCTGTATAAGAAAGAAAAAAATTAAAACTTCTTATAATGATATTTTTACGTGGAAGTCAGTGGCGTAGCCACAAACATACGAGGTGTTCCATTTGAAACATTTCAAGTTTGTGCTATATCTCAAAAACATTCATCCGATAAAAATTTTAAGCTACGCCACTGACTTCTACGTAAAAATATTATTGTAAGCCTTTCCATTTTTCTTCTTCTTATACAGGGCCCGAGAAATAATAACATCTTCAAAAAGTGGACATATTCATTTTCGCCCTGCATTCCAGAAACAAAAGAAGATGGATCTTTTGTGGATTTAAAAGTTTCACAAAAAAGTGACAAAGGGTCTCGAAAACCGCATGAATTTATTTTCAATAATAGCTGATATATAATGCAGTCTCAACCAATTTAGGACACAGTGTACTAAGCTTGAAACGACTGTACTATATGATAAAGAAATTAATGATAACATATCAGATGATGATGAAGATTAATAATAAAACTTAATTTTTCATTCCCTCAGACGAACACATATATAAATTTCAGCCTTACAGAAAAAAGTTCATTTTTGTTCTTATTTTACACCCTTTTCGAGTTGCCTGGCAGGTACTTGTGCTCGTCGAAATCGCCTGACAATTTTTTTTTAACTTCACAATGAATGAACACAATCGTATGAAAGTTTCAAGCTTACAGTAACAAGTTTATTTTTTTTATTTTTTCAACACTTTCAAAGATATAGATCTTGATGACGTGCAGGGGTGAGGGGTGCCAGGCGATGATTTCCGTCCTCAGCATGCTATGACCTACCACTATAAGAATTTCTAGCTCTTACTAATAGTAGATTGCAAATTTCAAGATGTAGAAGAAAAATATCAATGTGCCTTTTTTTCTCAACACTCACCTCTGGATTCTTCAGGGGCTCGCCATTCTCCGGCCTGAAGTAAATGCCATCGGCTAAGGCTTCATTGTCGGCTATAGGTTTGAACAGATTTATCTCCCTTTTCTTCGCGTCCTTAGCATTGGAATCGTCGTCCAACGCACCTATCAAATACACAACACCACCTTTCTGTTTTTCCTGCGTTTCACAGAGAACTTCTGCAGCTACCAGCAGAACTGGCACCAATAACCACCTCATCGTTCTTTCTGATGAAGAACTCGGCGCGAAAACGTTTAAATACGAATCTTGTACGAGCGTTCTTCGAATGTTACCTGAGGAGATCGTGAAGTCACGATTCGTTACATAATTGCAGAAACACAAAAAAATCCCGGTTTTTCCGGAACCCGATCGTCTGCAACATCATTATCACCTATTGTCATTATACATGAGGTACGATGGTGTTCGTATAGCGGACCATACTCGTTCCAGAAACGCATAAAAAGTTAACGAGGATCCTGCAGTAGATTTATTGTTTTTTTTTTCGTGTAAACATCAGCTGCTGGGAAGAATTTCAGTCTGGTTGGTGATTGTTCGATTCTGTTTAATTCTCAGAACAGAAAAAATCCAATGCTGTTGAAGAGGAGCAGTTCTTTGACGTTATTACATTCATTTCTAGTTTTGTATATTTGATCGGCGAGGGTCGATCATTTTCGAAAAAAATCAAAAAATTAGGAGAAGATCCATTGGAAAAGAAAAAGAATATAAGAAAAATGACAGGGAAATTACATTACAGGCGGTTGATCTCAATTTATGGCAGAATCAAAAGTCCTGAGAAAAAAATTGAATGGCAAAGTTATAGGTGGGAATTTGCAAGATCTAAATATTTTCAAGAAAAAGAATAAAACGGAAAACAAAAAAATTCTTTGCCTTTACGGACACCACACCGAAAACATTTTTGAAACATAGAAATGAATACCATTTTCAATTCCCTGGGTCACAGATCTTTAATCATAAGGTTGGAGAAATCATATTAGATTTTAGTAAGAGAGCTAGTGAACCCTCTGAGTAAACTTAATGCTAGAAGCTTGAAACTTTCATACGATTTTTTTCATTCATTGTAAAGTTAAAAAAATTGACAGGCGATTGCGACGAGTACAAGTACCTGCCAGGCGACTCGAAAAGGGTGTAAAATATGAAGAAAAATAAACTTTTTCCGGTAAGGCTGAAATTTATATGTGTTCTTCTGAGGGAATGAAAAAAAATTATTATTAATCTCCATCATCCTCTGATATGTTATCATTAATGTCTTCATCATATGGTACAGTCGTTTCAAGCGAGTAAACTTTGTCCCGAATTGGTAGAGACTGCATTGTATCTCAGCTATTATTGAAGAGACATACGGTTTACGCGACCCTGTATAACTTTTTCGTAAAACTTTTAAACCCACAATCAGAAATATTCCAACTACTTTCGTTTCTGGAATACCAGGCAAAAATGAAAATGTCAACATTTTGAAGTTTGAAGATGTTATTATTTCTCGGGCCCTGTATAAGAAAGAAGAAAAAATGAAAATGCTTATAATAATATTTTTACGTAGAAGTCAGTGGCGGAGCTTAAAATTTTTTCGGATGAATGTTTTTGAGATGGATCACAAACTTGAAATGTTTCAAATGGAACACCTCGTATGCTTTAACGTGAAATTTTCGCATTTTTCTCTGAATACATCGATGTATAACAAACTAACCTAAAGTTTAATTAATTAAAATAAATTTCAGCGTCAACCATCAAAAAAATTCATATTTCTCCTTAATTTTTTTTTTCAAAGTGAAACGTGCATAAAAAGTCACAATATTTATACTGAAAATTTTTTTTCTTTTTTACCATTTTCAGTTAATATTTTGAGTTTTTGTTCAAAATAGGATAAAATAAATGGGTTTAAGCACATGGCTCTTCATCAAAGTAATGATTAAATGCGTGTGAATATTGATTATATGCGTGGAATATTTTTTTCAACTGAAATTTATTGAAGGTTAGGTTGTGATACATCAATGTATTCAGAAAAAAAGTGCAACAATTTGACGTTCAAATAAACAGGGTGTTCCATATTAAAAATTTCATTCCGTTCCAATCCAATCTCAAAAACAATTCTTTTCAGTTTTTTCTTTCTTATATATAGAGACCGAGAAATAATTACATCCTCAAAAAGTGCACATTTTCATCTTCGCTCTGTAGTAGTTGGAATATTTTTGTTTGTGGATTTAAAAGTTTCCAAAATAGTGACACAGGGTCTCTATATTCAATAAAAGCTGAGATTTGGTGCAGTCTCAATCAATTTAGGACAAAGTGCTTGAAACGTCTGTACTATATGATGAAAAAGTTAATGACAACATATCAGGTGATGATGTAGATGAATAATAAAACTTATTTTTCATTCCTTCAGACGAACACACAGATAAATATCAGCCTTAGAGAAAAAAGTTAATTTCTGTTCATATTTTACACCCTTTTCGAGTCGCCTAGCAGTTACTTGTGCTCGTTGAAATCGCCTGTCCCTTTTTTTTTTGAACTTTACAATGAATTAACAAAATCGTATGAAAAATTCAAGCTATTTGGCCGCCAATTCTACTGCCACAATATGGTAAAATTAATGCATGAGACCTTCAGGAGTAATATCATCGCCTTGCAATATCATTCTATTAACTTCATACAAATTTAACAAAACTGATTTGATTTACGTTTACAATTTTTTTCTGATTGCATCTCGAGCTGGTTTAAATACTATACTTCCAAACTGATCAATCATAATGTTGTGGTCCTGATAGTACTCTTTTCCTAAAACTTCAGTAAATCTGTCATTTTTCGACTGTGTAGGCGACCGTAAAGTTTCATTTTTCCTCCGTCGAAGCTTTAGTTTTCACTTTCCTGCCAATGGAGGGAAAAGTGTTACTATAGCAACATAGATAGAAACAAGAGAACAAGCGTCAACAACTTAAGATTCATTAAACTAAAAACAAAACTAAAAATTTTATTAATCATTCAAATAAATATTGAATGTACAATGCGAAATTGTTGTATATTGAAAATTAAACCTGTGCAATACCGTTGTAACATCTTGTTGTGAATTTCGAGTAGCGTTTACCGAGGATTTTAGTGATGAGGATTCAGTGCAACTTTTGTCAATTTCATCGATATATTGTCTCAGGTTTAATATTTTGTTAGCTGTGTCATTTTTATTTCGAAGAGATTCTTCAATGTAACCCTAAGCTAGTCCAGTTGATTTCCAACCCCCATGTCTCTTCAAAGATTCAATATTTCCTTCTACATCAATCAATAATGTAGCTGAAGTTCGCCTTAAGCAGTGCCCAGTGTATTCTTCGGGGCTACTCAATCCCAGAAATGATGCTACTTTCCTAGATGTCGCTGCTACAGTGTCAATTGCCAATACATTTCAAAGGCATTTCCCATTTTGATAATCCAAAAAAATCTCTTTTCCTCGATATGTTTCGGTCTCAATAACGCGTAACTTCGATATATTTAAATATGTTTCTCCGATAATGGCGAAAGGACGAACCTTCCTGTTTTTGAGTCGGGAATTTTTATAACAATTAAATTTTCCATTTCTTCTATATAAGGAGTTGCCATTTTCACCATTTCTTCGCATCTGCATGCCCCAGATACTCCAATTAGTAGAACAATCTGAATACAAAAATATCCTTCGTCAAATCACATATTAATTCAAATTGAACTGTACTAACCTCTATTTCCAGATGAACTGTGTCTGGCGCTTCACATAAAAATCTTTCAAAATGTTCTTTGCTAAATATCCTGGACTTTTTGGCATACAAATTTTCTTAAAAAAACTTCAAATATTGAGTAATATCCACTTCTTGTTTAATAATTAATTCGGATTCAACCATTGAATACCGAAACTAGAGAGTTGAGGATTTCCACTTCTTCTCTTTTAGCAAATATACTGCTCCACCAGTGTTAGGGATATCATATTCAATCGTTTTGAAAAGTATGCAATCTTTGAGAAAATCGCTGTAAAATCATTTAAAACTGAATATCAACTTGAATCGATCCAATAAAAATCAGTATGAGACATTTCGTCAATCTGATCGCCTTTTCTCTTAAGTTTGGTTCTTTGAATATGCTTCATGAATGTTCTTTTTTGAAATGGAGTCCGTTTATCAACGGCTTCGATTTGAAACGAGTTCTCGGAAAATGCCGAGACGTAAATTAACAAACGCTGAAGCTAATAGGAATGATACAGAGTGACCTAACTCAGGTTGTTGTAGTGGAAAGGCTCCAAGTCAATCAGAGTGTGCTATCTCGACATTGGAATAGGTTCAGGGAGACAGGTTCCGTATTGGAAAGACAAAGGCTTGGTGAACGACGAAAAACCACACCTGCTCAGGATCGTTTCATCACCGTTTCGGCGAGAAGAAAGCCTACATCTACGTGTAGAATGCTACGCAATACTTTTCAAAATGCAGATGAGGTCCAAGTTTCCATCGAATCCAGCAGACGACGATTGAGAGAGGTGAATCTAGGTTCTAGACGTCCATTAAGTGGAGTTCCATTAACACGTGACCATACGCGTCAAAGACTGGAATAGGCAAGGCAACATATCAACAGGAACAATCAATACCGCAGTATCCTTTGCACTGATGAATCCAGATATGGACGATTTTCAGATTTTCGAAGAGAATAAGGGTATGGATAATCCCAAGCATACCCCGTATTCGTCGCTATGTCCAAGAAGTCCATCCATTCCGAGAGGGTAGTGTTATGGTATGGGCCGGGTTATTTTTCAATGGGCGCACAGATCTACACATTTGTCCTGGAAATAAGACCGCCGTTCACTATAGGGAGCATGTCATTGACAAGGTTTTGCCAAATTTTCACGCTGCTATTGGTGAAACTTTTCTATTTCTAGACGATAACGCTAGACCGCACCGTGCAGCCATAGTTGAGAATGCGCTCGAGGAACTTGGTATTACACCCCAGAATTCTTAAATGATCTGCGTGAGCTTTTGCCAAGGGCGCCGCTAGAATTTTTTTTTGGGGGGGGAAGGTTGAAAATAATTAGGATATAGTATATTGTCATGATATGTTCCTAGGTAATGATTGTATGACTAATTTTTCTACAGTAAATATTTTCCTGGGGGGGAGTTAATTACCCCCAACTCCCCCCTACTCATTTTTCTCCCCGGAAAAAAATACTCACTTTGTCAAATTATTTCCCGTCACAAAAAAAATGTTGTTTAGTCATCTGGGACCCCTTTTCTTTATAGTCTACATTGACACCATAAAAACTTGTTTCCATCATTGCCGGATACTTCTTCTCTAATATCGATGTATTAAGACCATAGAGGACTGTTTCAGATTGCAGGAGGATTTGCAACGGTTGAGTGAATTTTGTCAGCGTAATTTTTTAATAATAAATCCCTCAAAATGTTTTTCCAACTCATTCACCAAAAAAATTTATAAAATAAACTACTCTTATGAAATCAATGACGAGACAGTAAAATACTTGAGTGAGGCGGTTGATTTGGGAGTTACACTTGACGAGAAGTGGTCATTCAAGACACATATAGAAAAGTCGATAAATACGTCGAATAGGTTGGTTGGATTCATCAACAGAAAAAGTAGAGATTTCAATATTTCCAAAGATTATATTTCTCTGTACTCTCACTCATAGCAGAGTCTCCTTTGCATCTGTAGTTTGGTCCCCAGAATATGATATTCATATATGAAGAATTCAATGAGTACAGAATAAATTTTTGAAATTCCTGGCCTTTAAAACACATATTCCAATTGATAACAGAAACTACAAGCCTTTAAGATATTAACTCAAAATCTTGGAACTCGTCGATGATCGAACCGGAATTGATCTTCGTACACTCTATAAAATTATTAATAATAATATTGATTCTTCGTACTTGTTATCTAGAGTCAACATCAGAGTACCTGGTCGCCTATTCAACAACCCCTATTGTAGAACGAATACGGGACGCATTTAGACATTCCGTACCCGTATTTGGCACCTTACGCGAATAGGCGCTATGCCATTGGTCAGACGAGCACGAACTAAGAAACCAACCACATTTCGAGTGCAAAATGTATAATACGTACAATAAGCGAGAGTTCAGCTTTATTTATCATTTTATTCAGCAACTACTCATATCGGCTAACTGAAAGTGGGATTTTTTGCAAATTAATGAATGAATCCTTACTGTTTGCTTTATTCAGCCATTTCAAATTGTGAATGTTTTGAGCCTAGCAAGACGTTTTTCAGTAGATATAGTTGCCAGACAGATTTTTTCAGCTTACCTATACTAAAATGAAGGTAATTTATATTCTGCAGCATCCAAATGAAATATTTTCGAGATCGAAACTATTTAGTTTTGAAGCAATGAACTGAAAATTTTTAGTTTGATGATTTAACTTACAGTCATTTCGAACGTTTTCTGAACATTCTGAAAATTCGATTAATTTACTTTCCAGAATAATTCAGGATCTTGATTAGTTTGGTGGGTTGAATTTCAGATCAGACTGAAACAATCTCTACTCAATGGAAAGATCGAACTATAGTAATTTAATCAACTAGTTTATTTATGTGTGAACCGAGCAAAGGTATTGAAAGTCAAGATCATTAATCGCTAGATTAATAAACGAGAGGATTGCAGAATTTCTCCGTCAGTCAAAAATAATCAAATAAAGAACTTTAACATAAGAATTATTTCATCCTTCAGAACTTGATTTATGAATTTAATGTAACGAAATTGAATGAAACAATTGACGTATCTCACCTAAATATTATAACTTGGTTCAGAAATGAAATTATTCATGAGATTGGAGTGTATTGAAAGTGAGGGGAAAGTTTCAGTTGTATTCATATTAAATCGCACCAAGTCTAGTGAGGAGAGTCTTTTTAATTTCACATAAATTTGAGAATAAACATAAATAATACTTCAGAAAACAAAATCTTCCACAGATCCTTCAATCTTTCAATTTTTTGCAAAAGATTTCTCTGATTTTGCTTCTGACATCATTTTTATTCTAGCAGAACATAACTTCGCATTTCAATGCGAACATATGTTTTCCATTTTTTTTTTGTTGTACCTATGTGTAGGTTCAAATGTGTGTTATCAAAAAGGTGAATTCTCAAATGATGAGTTCAGTTAATATAGGCAAAAACTACGACTTGGGGAGATAAACACATACAAGGTTTAGCGAGGTGCTACAGTTACGTTTGTTTCATTCGCGCTAGAACAGAGAAGGTTTCGAGTCAACCAATGGCGTAGCGCTATTCGCGCAAGGTGCCAAATACGGATACAGAATGTCTAAATGCATACGGGACAGCACTCTTCGATGTTACATTTACAGTTCGCTTTCGGCTCCCTCAGCCTGAGCGTGTGGATGTTTTCTCGGACGATTTTCACAAAGTTAAAAAATCCATTAAAAACTTCTACATTTCTTCATATTGTACAGTAAACCAATCATCATATTTCTGGAGTGAACTTGACTTATTGTTAGTTAATTTGTAATATGTGGTTGCTTCTGTGTTCATTCAATACGTATGCTCTTTCGAAGCGAAATTCCATGAATACTCCCCAAATATATTTCTGGGGAATGTTTACTTTGATGAGCGCATTCATAATGGTGATTGATGATTGCATTGAATAGAATCTTCGATGTATAATGTTGATATAAATGGGCCAAATAATTCCACATGATACAAAATGATAAAATTTGATTCGTTGTTTGAACTGTTCGATTTTTTTCAAGGGAAAGAGTCCATTCAAATCACCCTGGGAATCACCCCTAAAAACACTCGGCTAGTGTTACAGCTTGAAGAGAGAAAAAAATCTAGATCCGTCTCTGTTCATAATTAAGAAACAATTAATTTGCCATTTTCTTCTCAGAAATATAGTTATTTCACATAACTTATTAGCTCAATTCACGAACAAATCACAATTCCTGCACTTAACGATATACTATTAATGAGATAATTGGATTATGGTAATCAGAAGAATATATCCCCTCGACTGTGGTGAATAATGAAGCCGGATGTCGAGATTCCTCTTGAAATACGTATGTTTCTTTGTAATATCGTTGTTATAGAAGAAAGAAGAGTACACTCAGTCTGCATCAGATTTAGAAGATTTCCGGACCAAATTTTGGTCCGCAATTTTGAGATTTTTCGAAAAAATATCATAATTTGCAAACTAATAACTTTCTACAATAAATTCGGGTTTCCATCGGTTTTCGTTCACTTTTTTGACGAAAGTCTTATAAGACACATTGTCACCTGCCAAATTGCAGATGAATGAATTTTCGGCAAGTGTTTGAAACCGGACCAACAACAAAGCAAATTCAACTAAAGCATTGTTCTATTCTTACATTCAATCCCAGTTCAGGTGGTTTCTATTTCATTATCATTCATCCTATTGAAGTAGGCAAGAAGTTCAAGGTGAGCATATTATGATTACATGAATTTTCATCGTCAATTATTCTGAAGTTCAATATCTCACTTTTTCCTTGAAACGCCGTCGTTGATGTCTTCGTATACTCGCTTATAAGTTCTTGGAACGAATTAGGTTGATGCAAGTCATATGTATCGTTTCAGGAATAAAATAATGATAGTAGGTTTTTATTGACTGGGCGATTTCCGTCAACACCATTATATTAGTTGATTATATCGATATTTCTTCGAAGAGATGTTACACCTTTTCAATCCGGATAATTCCATCAGGTTAGTTTAACCTTACCTATAATCACTTCTGACTGCTTTGAGAGCGTCATAGAATTTCGGTCGTTCAAGTTATTAGAATTTGGATGTTTTGGGACCTCTCAATATAAAATTTTCATCAGCAAAGTTTGTATGGCTCCAAAATCTGCTGAATTTAATAATAGTCCACTGTATTTAGGTCTTTGGACCAATTCATATAAAAGCGACTGAAGGTTTTTCAGGTAGGTCTTGGTGTACCAAATAATGCCTCAGAAGTCATTTTATGGTATAACCATAAACAATGGCTTCGTCATAATCTTTTGTTAAATTTGAATGTATGTGATATTTTGGATAATTTAGGTACTCTATTCTTCTCCACCTATGAGGTTGAGTACTAGGCGCGTTTTTTTTCGAAGTGGTATTCCCTAACGGGCTCACTCAACGTCCTCCATGTTGAGATATCTATTGAAATATTTTATGGGGGTGCCTTTGCATATTTCTTAAAGTTTTTAAGGTTTTTCTGTCCCAGTCTCTGAAACAAAAATCAATAAGAAAACAATTTCAAATAAAAGAAGAAAGGCCTCCGTGTAAAACTTGGGCATTAATTGGTCAGGGGCCAAATCCTTTAAAAAAAAAAAATTCCTAACAATGAGAAAAGAAACAACAATTCGAACTGAAGACCCTTGGAAATAAGAGAACGTGAGCATGAGAATAATATGAAAAATACTGGGTGTGTTAACAGGAGCTAGGACAGGTGGTGTAGAACAAGATTACATTGAACTAATGCCGACGTTTCGTCGTATATTCGAACTTTTTCAAGGCTGAATACAAAGGATGTACAATTGAAATTTATCAGTATAACACATACAAAACAACAATCAGAATGACAACTAACAACAATGATGAAATGTATAAATAAAATGCTGTCAACTCAATACAACATCACATGCATAACAATATAATATAAAAATAAAAAATATTATATACGATAACAATGAATTGGAACGGGTGAAACTGTGGTATACTAACTTACCAAGTTCATTCAGTCTGATGAAATCGATGTTATCTCTAGTGATATTCGGAAAAATTGCAACCCAGTCGAGACTTTCTTAATTTTCAATTTCAAATTTTCAACCGATGTCAACATTACAACAACTGATAATCAAGAACCGCTGTTTTCATATGCAGACGGTGGAGACATATGAATAGTATTTCGGAAATCGGGAATCACGGTACATAAACAATAAATTTGTGTACTATTGACTTAGATCTTGGGTGTCAGTTCTGTACAGTGACATTCATTTTTATAAAAATCATTTCGCTGATGTTTCTCTTTTTCCAATTTTTTTCTACGTCCAGTATTCCGACGTTGTCGAAATCGAAATGATGGTTTTCCTCGAACCTAGCTAAAGTTGTTGAACTCTCCCTATCCCGGAACCTATCATCACAGTCATACTTGTGTTGTCTTATTCTCGCCTTCAGCAGTTGTTTCGTTTGTCCCACGTAACATTTATTACACCCCAAACATGGTATCTTATATACGATACTTGAACAGTTGTTGTGGGGGTTGGATCTTTAAGTTTGGAGAATAACAACTGCGTCGTTCTCAGGTTTTAGAACACAAGCTCAGCCGCACTCGATTTCGGTTTTACTGAATGAGCGATATTGTGACTCAGGCCTGATATGTCCGGAAATCTGAAATATTTCTTGTTCTGATCGTCTAAGCTACGGATATCATCGTTATTAGAGGCAAAAGGATTGTACTCATTAATTATTTTATTCACGAATGTAGTTGGGTAATTATTAATTTTCAGGATTTCTTTAATCTTTTTTAACTTTTCTTCGTGAAATATAATTGAGCTGAGATTCGCTGATCTATAAATGAGGTTGTTAATGCTACCCATCTTATTATAAGATCCGAAGGTCTCCGAATGAAAATCAATCAAGCGACCAGAACTCGTAGGTTTTATGTACCATAACATAACATGTACCGTTAACAGAGTACCATCTCCTTTACTTATTATTTTAATGTTTAAAAAGGCCAACTCCCCTTCTTTCTCTTTTTCTATGGTGAATTTAATGCGTGGATGATATTGATTGAAAACAGATAAAAGTTCGTCAGCTTTTTCAGAAGGTAATGCTTCTATTGTATCATCCACTTAAAGTTTGATTAAAGCGACTACAAAACTGAGTAGTAGTAATGCTACAATAGTAGCATTGCCTTCTGAAAAAGGCGGCGAGTCTACGTGCGCGATGTTGATTGGCCCATCGCTCCCGCTTCGTATCAGCTTGATCTTTGTTTTTTCTAAAGTCGGTAACTAGGCACTATGTGAAAAAGGGGTCTCTTCTTTGCGGTTCATGTTATTTTTGTGTACATAAATTTCAATGGCTTCCATGTTCAGCCTGGGATAGTAATTTTTTTATATTGGAAATATTCCGCTAATGCTATATTGGAACAACAAAGCGAAGTATCAATACAAGAATTAAGGAGCATGAACGATGCTGTGTACTGAATCAGACGGAAAAATCTGCATTAGCGGAACATCAACGTTCGAGGTACAACCTTAGACTAAGAATCCTCTGATGTATGGTAAGATAGCTCGTCCATTGGCTGTGATATGTGATGTGTTATCATCACGTGTAGAAATTTTTGGCCTTTTTGCCCTCTGAATTTCTTCAGCATTATAACCATTGGCGATGAATGCATGCTGTAGATGTTCAAGTTCATTCCCCAGAAACGTCGGACCCTCTAAGTGGGTTTTACTTACTCCTGGTTTCTGTTTTGGTTCATGATTGGACTCCTTGTATAGATATCTGTCATTTTGAGTTGGTTCCCCATAAACCCTGTATCCTAGTCTTCCATTAATCTTTCTAGTTTCTAAAACGTCTAGGGAGTCCTAATGGACCATTGCCAATTAGCCCAAGGGACCCTCTCAATGTCAGTATATAGATAGATAGATAGATATATTTTATTTCCATAGACCTTGAAAAAACAGGTATTGGATATTGTCAGAATACATAAACATAGAAAAAAAAACACATGTCACAAAAACCGGAAAAAAATTTCAAACACACTTATCAGCAAAGAATTCCCTTAAACTATAAAAACAGTTTCTCATAAGGAAATCTTTGAGCAATCTCCTGAAGCGAGGCAGGCTACCAACAGAAAAAATTTCATCTGGCAGGGCATTGAATATTCTAATGGACATAGCTCTGAACGAATTCTGAGTTGCAGACAAATGACAAAACGGTGCATACAACTTGTGAGAATTCCTGGTACTATAGGCATTTACATCCGCACATTTTTGATATTTCGAGATATTTTCCTTAACGTACGACGATATTTGAAAAACATATAAATTGGTGACGCTCATTATTCCTTCCCCCTCAAAATAAGATCTACAGGGCTCATCCCAAGGTAAACCCAACATCACGCGAAGTATCCGCTTCTGAGCGATTAAAACCCTCTCGACATGCGATGAGTTTCCCCAGGCTAGCAGTCCGTAAGATATAACCGACTGTACACAGGCAAAATAAAAAGACCTTCTTGTAGCCAATGAACAAACCCTCTTCAAATTTCTCATTTGATATAGTCTCACCTGAAGTCTCTGCACGACAGAATCTACATGACAGGACCACGACAACGAATCATCCAGAAAGATTCCCAGAAACCTAACACTCTCCGACTGCTCGACTGTAAAACCGCCTGCACGAACCAACAAGCTTGAATCTGGTCTCCTCCTAGAAAAACGGAGAAATCTTGTTTTCTTTGAGTTTAACACCAACCCATTGTCAGAACACCACCGAGAAATATCACGTGCCGATTCACAACACCTCATGGACAGCAAGCGCTCATCAAGAGCCCCCAACAAGGAAGGCAGATCGTCTGCATACAGAATCCTCATCTCATCATCTCCGAAAGTTAGACCAATGTCATCTATATACAAAAGGAAAAGCAAGGGGCCCAGAATGCTCCCCTGAGGCACTCCACAGCCAATCGTCTCAAAATCAGAATACACGTGGCTACCGTCACGCGTTATCCGCACCGCTTGCTGCCTTCCGCTTAGGTATGATCTTAACCAGTGCCATGCTGGACCTCTTATACCAAGCCTATAAAGTTTGTTCAGAAGATGAGTATGAACTATCGTGTCAAATGCCCTAGACATATCAAAGAACACCCCAGCACACTTATCACCGCGCTCCCAGGCCTCTGCTATTCTCGCCAGAACTGCAAGCAAAGCGTCCACTGTAGAAAGGCCCTTCCGAAAACCGAACTGTCTCGACTTGATCAGGTTGAAGTCAACCACGAAAGAAATGAGTCGGTTATAAAAAGCTCTTTCAAAAATTCTAGAAAAAGCTGGTAACAATGAGACGGGTCTATAATTCTCAACTTTTTCCTTGCTACCTCTCTTGTGAACAGGAATGACGGCCGCCAGCTTGAGCTTTGATGGAAACACCCCACATTTGAAGGACTGATTGATCAGGTAAGCTAGTGGAGCAGCCAAGCATCGTGAAACCTTCTTAAGTACAAATAACGGCACACCATCCACACCAGAAGATTTTCTATTTTTGAGGGACCGCAGAATGTCAATGACTTCACCCTCATCTACGTCACGCAAGAACATACTCGAGGACAACGAAGGGAAGTCACGCGGCATCTTCAAATCACTTGCACCAACCGAAATAAAATCCACCGAATCCTTGAAGTATCTGCCGAAGGCAGCTGTTATATTCTCCAATCCATTTAATATCGGGTCGTTAACTATTTATAAGACGCAAGCTAGTTTATAGGTTGTTAAACAAGATTTTGAGACAAATAAATTTGACGACAGCTTATCAAAATATAACATCAGAGCGTTAAATGACTGGTTATTCCATAGAACCAGTAAAAATTCTCCATTCATGAAAAACTCTAACAACCATCCTGATATTACGCAAGCACTTGCTGAAACTTCTACTCGGAAACACCTTATAGGGGCAATGCAGATTATCCTCATTTACGATGTTCCACTCCAGGTGAGGCTCAACAGGATCCGGTTCTGAACTCAGGACTACCCAAACATGTTTTAACAAGTCTTCAAGGCATATTTTGCCTTACCCCACCTGTGGAGATCTCTGCTCAACTTCCAGATTACTCATCCATTTTCACCGCAGATATGTACAGCATATGTAGTGCTGTTGAGGTAGCCTTTCAATATAAGCTCTCACAAGCATTGATTGTATCCGATTCACTCAGTGTTCTAGAACTCCCAAATCGACACAGTGAGGACCTTCCAACTCTTTTTCAGAGCGTCGTGGGATCATGGTCAAGTGCCTGTGGTTCTCAAGCCATTCCCATATCCACAGTAATGATATTGCAAATTTACTAGCCAATGAAGGTCGGTTTCAGGACTGTCATCCAAATATTCCTTGTGGTCCCAGCGAGCTATGGCCACAGTACCGCGCCGAACTTAAACACAGCTGGACTGAATTTTTTGATATAATGCTGCCTTAAAGGGCTCTTCTACGCAGATTTTATAATTCGCAATTCATTCCTTGGTTTACTAAAATCAATCGACCACGACGGTTCTTCACCTTCGTACTGCATCTTAGATCTAGCCATTGTTTGACTTTATTGGATAGAACTTAGCAACATAGCATTGTGCGAGTGCCGGGAGTTGGGGGACATTGTACATGTCCACTCTCCACACGTGGATTTCCACAACCCCTCACTATTCATCAAATTATCTTCACGAATAGACTGAACGTGCTAGAGCGCGGCCTACGATATTTAACAGGCCAGAATGTTGCTTTAAATGCGACGTTGCCGCAGTGTCCACAGGGGGTTGCTCCTGACTTGGGGTAGTAAGACCTTTTAGTTGCAGTGCAGATTGCAGTTCTGTGTGCAAGGTGGAAGCGTAAATGTGTTCGCATCAGAAATGTTGTACACTTTAATTAAATTTATTGCCCTAACCCCTAACTTCTACTTTTTTCAATCTTGTCATTTCTTTCATGACAGCCCAAAACGCCCTAAAATCCGTTCCACTTGAGTTAACATAAACCGATTTCAAGCGAATAACCAGTAATGACCGCGGTTATCTACGGTCCTGCCTGCGGTTATCTACGGTTATAGCCTTCAGGGATATTCCTTGTAAAATGATTATAACCTACAATGACCGAAGTCGCTTGAATGCAGTTGGTCCTAGTTGGTAATTACCAATGAGGACCAGGTTATTCGCTTGAAATCGGTTATAATAGCTCTAGCAAGCAAGTGGAATGTGGAAAAGAGCGGTCGTGAGCGTGAGCGTTGTGATCGCCAAGTGGAACGCCTCCTCCATAATCTTTGGTAGAGCCCATATTAACACTCCTACAATCAGGGACATTACTAGTTGCAGATCAGTCTGTTTGAGAAAAAATAAAAAGAATACATCTATGATAATAACCTATATCATTTTGACATGTCGCCAAACAAAACGTCTAAAATCCAAAACAATTCAAACGTCATTAATGACAGTGACAGAATATTTACTGACTGAATTTTATGTTTTTTTTAGATATGAAAGTTTAATACACTTTTTTGAACTATTATCGGGTACTACCAAGTTATTAAGAATAAAATTTGAAGAATTTATGTTATATAAAAACAAAATATGTTGGAAAACGATCAATTGTTGTCGAATGATAAACAGATAAACAAAAAAATCCCGAACTATGGTGCTAGAGATGATAACAAATCTAATGGTTTTGTCGATCATGAAGACACAAGATCAGAATTAAAGTTTGAAGAAGGTGAGTTTCACTGAAGATGAGAAACAACAACTAAATTTCCAAAACTTTCAGAAAATGAGACACTCATTGAAGTGGAAAAGAGGAAAATAATAGAAAAAGCTCTTGAAAACGATTCCGATGTGGAAACATGGCGTAATTTGGCAATTGGTGATTGTGGATTGGTTGGAGGTAATACTTTCTAGATTCTAGTTAACGTAGAATTTTTCTAGACGAATGGTATGTCTGGTAAATGAAACATTAGATCGTTATTGGTTCCCTATTAAGCTCTAGCTTATATCAATAAACTTGAAAAACTAACTTATATGTAGTCACTCATTTCATGAAAAACTCATTCATGACATCCATAATTGGGAATTACTAAATGTGGAGTTTCACTGTTTGAGATTCAAGCATTTTTAAAACTTATGCTACATTTAAATCATAATCTCTTTCAGATGATCTTCGAAGAAGGATATGGCCTCTCTTATTGGAGGTTGATCCAGATGAGTATAATGAGACAATACCATCCCTTTTAGAGCTCTCTAATCATGATGAATATAATCAAGTAGTTCTTGACGTGAACAGGTCATTAAGTAGATTTCCACCAGGTAAAAATTTTATGAATTCTCTCAAATTTCCTATTATAATATGAGAAATATTCAATAGGTATTCCACTGAAGCAAAGGCTAGCTCTTCAAGATCAGTTAACAGTGCTAATTCTCAGAGTAATTATGAAGTATCCCCATTTGAAGTATTATCAAGTGAGTAAATAGTAACTCAATGTTTATCAAAGATTCAGAATTCATGAGAAACAGTTAAAATTAACAAAACAAAATGTATGTCTTGAGAGACTATTAAGTAATGGGACGTTGTTACTTTCATTTGTAATAGTCTCTGAATGAGTTATCCTTTTTCTGTTGAGGATTGAATCTTATTGAACTGCATCTCCTGGATCAGCTCCAATGATGTTAATTCAAGTCGCATTCATATTTTACTTTTTATATACAGGGAGTTCCACGTTTGAGGGCCTATCAGGCGTTTCTGGAGAACTGGACCCATTTGAAATCTGAAAATTGGGTTTTTTTATTTTCGAATTTGATAGAGTACAAATCTTAATACATTTGTAGTTAAATCGATGCATTCCTCAAAATACTTTCCAAAATATCGAGAAAAAACTGAAGAAAAAGGGAGATAAGAGTATTCGGTATCATGCTTGTTGTTCCTATTCTAAATATCTTAAGCATGAACCGATTTCACATTTTTTAAGTCGAAGATTGTGGACATATTATACATTTCTAAAATTTAAAAAAATTCATCACAGGGTGTTCCAACTGTTGGGTTAAAAATTGGGATCAAGATTGGCTCATATCTTTCGTTTTCCTAATTAAAACCATATTTTTTTTATGATTGCGTTGGATTCTGCGAAGAAAAATGATGTTGATGTTCTAACATGTTGATTCTACTAAAATCAATAATTCTTGAGTTATTTACGTCGTACGTAGTTTCAAATCAATGAAATCTGTTCCATATCAACAATGATAAATGAATTCAAAAAAGAGGTGTGTCACTAGTGAGTTATTGGAATAATTTATCTTCTATGACCAAGGTCATTGTTGATATGAAACAGATTTACTGAATTTGTCGCTACGCACTACATGAAATCGGGAAATCCTGAATAACTCAAGAATTATTGATTTCAGGAGCATTAACATATGGGAACATTATCATCATTTTTCTTCGCACAATCCAACGCAATCATAAAAAAATAGGGTTCCAATTTGAAAAATGAAAGTTATGGGCCAATCTTGATCCCAATTTTTGACCCAACATTTGGAACATCCTGTGACGAGTTTTTCAAAATTCTAAAAATGTACAATATTTCCACTGTCTTCGACTACAAAAACGTGAAAACGGTTTGTGCTTAAGATATCTAGGTTAGAAAAAACAAACATAATACCAAATACTTTTATCTCCCTTTTTTCTTCAGTTTTTTTTTTATATTTTGGAAAGTATTTTGACAAATGCAACGATTGGACTATGAACGTATTCACAATTGAATAATCTATCGAATTCGAGAACAAAAAATAGAAAACAAAATTTTTTTTTCATTCCCTTTATAACTGAAAGTGGTCAGGCTGGTGAAAGTGGTCAGGCTGCAGGAATATTTCAGCTCGGTAGATAATGTCAAATAATATCATAATCCCAATTTTCAGATTTCAAATATGTAGGTCCAGTTCTCCAGAAACGCCTAATAGGCAATCTTACTTGGTAACCCTGTATAGTCTAGTTTTCCAACTGAATGCTTAACAGTAAACTAGTGTAGTTAGTAGTTGAAATGTTATTTCATGCTGTTTTTGGAAATTACTGCAAGCAATATATTTTGATGTATTTGATACGTAATATGAAATATACCATAAGGATCAAATACACTACGCTTTTTTTCTTAATTATTATACTGGCTAATCGATAATGGACATAAGCAATATTCAGACCAGTCGAAAAATTATATAGAGGCTGTCCCAGAAGTCGAAGTTGAACCGGAATCGAATCGGGTAACGCGCTGAGTCATAGTGGTCATCAGAAAAATATTTAAAAATGTGTATTTTTCAAATTATACTCCGCGCAACTATTAAAGGAACAGAAAAATTTTCTAAATTTTTTGGTGATTTTCAACAGCTTATCTGAGTGAAAAATGGTTGTATAGGAAATAAAAAAAACTAACTTTTAAGCTTTTGAAGATTTTAGTTTCTGAAATTATTGGTAACAATTTTTCGCGCAAGGAAAATTTTTTTCGACCTAGACCGATGCAAATGTCACATAACCTGTTTATTCAGGTCTAATTTGCTTTTTACGACTTTCGGATATAACCATTTGTCTTAGAGATATCCAGTTTTGAATGCAAAAAGATCCTTTTTCACTCAACTTACGATATCAAATACTATCAGTATCACTACTGATCGCCTGGCGAGCCGAAAGGCACTTTCTTTTTCTACAGAAAATTCCCTAGAAAAATCTGTTTTGTTCGTTTAAAAAAAATTTTTTTTATAAAACATAACAGATTTTTGTGGAATATTTTCTGCAGAAAAAGAAACCGCCTGACGGCTCGCTAGGTGATTAGTTTTAACGTAGATATCGGCAGTTGAGTGAAAAAGGATCTTTTTGCATTCAAAACCGGATATCTCGAAGACAAATAGTCATATCCGATATTTGCATAGGTCCAGCTGGAAAAAATTCTCCGTGCGTGTAAAGAAAAAAAAATTTCGAAGCCAAAGGACCTTTTTAGTTGCCAGAGAGGCAAGTGCTTTTGTAGTGTTAGTGAGCGAAATGCATGAATGCGAATTTCATGTGTGACACGTATTAATGATGAAAAAATATGTGTGGAGTTGCCCAGCATGTTTAACTTTTCGAAAATCTGCTGCTTTGTACCGTTGAAATTTTTGCTTATTCTACGTGGTTCTCGAGATTTTTCCAAAATCGAAAAAATGTCCCAGCCCAGAAGTTGTCTAGTTTCTCGAAAAATCGAAATTGAAAAAACCGATGAATGGAAAAATTTGTGCGACATTTGTGATGTCTTGTGCCGTAAATATTTTCTCGAAAATTCTTTTCCGACGGAAATTGTTTCATGGAACTTGTGCCGGTCAGATTTTCAGGAAAAATCTGCAGATTTTCTCTCATATGGGGAAAATAAAAAAAGTTTGTAGATTGTGGGAATTCCGCATACCTGGCAACAGTGTTTGAAGTTGGCCCAGCACTTCTGGATTTTCGGGAAAATTTTTGTTATGCTGGATTATGCCAATTTTGTGCTGCTTTGTGCCGTTGAAATTTTGTTTTTATTCCATACGGTTCTCAAGATATTTTACAAAATGTAACACACATATTGTGAAATCTTGAAAACAGTTTATAATAAAAGAAACATTCCAATGGCACAAACAAGAACATCCTAGCACCATTCAAAATTTAAAAAATTTTCTCGAAAATCCAAAAGTGCTGAGCGAACTTCACACACATTGTTGCCAAAAGTATTCTTATTTTCTCCATATAAGGGAAAACCTCTTGATTTTTTCTTGGAATCTGACCGGCTCAAGTTGGCACAATTGCGACATTATCATTTAAAACAATTTTTGTCGAAAAAAATGAAAAGTGCTGTGCTGACATTTTTTTCATTTTCGTAATTTGCCGGAAAATCTGAAGAATTTTCGTGAAAATATTTACGGGTAATACAGTAAAAACGTAGTACAAATTTTTCCATTAATTTCTGGAGAGAAAAAAACGAAAGAGCTACTTTTTTTATTTCGTTTTTGATTTTTTGGGAAAATAGACATTCGGAAAAATTCGAACTCAGTACATGTGTAGCACAATTTTTTTCAGTCATTGGAATCTAACTTTTCGAATAGTGTTGTGATGGCATTTTTTTTCTGGTTTTGAAATATCTTGAGAACTATATAGATTTAGGAAAAATCTAGCACAACAGAAAAAATTTCTAAAATCCAAAAGTGTTGAGCCAACTTCCAAAACTTAATGAAAAATGCTTTCTAAATGTTTTCTAAAGGATAGTTCGCGAGATATATCAGGTTGTAGAAATACGAATTTAAGCAAAGGCGAGGTTATAAAGGAGGTTTGGGGCGTGTTTGGATTGCTTGCTCACAGAATATACACATTATAGCACCGAATGGAAAGAAGCATATTATGATACTAGCATTTTACAATGAAATATTACGTGGGCGAAGCCGCGCGTTTAGACTAGTTTTATATGTAAATATTGTAAAAGTTCATTTTATAGAATTTTTCGGCTGACCTGATGATGAATTATAGCCGAAATCGATAGCCAGTAAAATGATTCTTGAAACAGTGTATTTTTCATTTGCATCTTATTAACATTCACACACTTATGAAATAATTCACATCCAAAATCATTTCGGGAATGATTTATTTCTAGGGATACCACGATGTAGCTATAACTTTTCTATTAGTGGTAGGTGAAGTAATTGCATTTAGAATTATGGAACGCCTTAGCACAGATCATTTGAAGGAATGTATGGAACCTACTATGGAAAAAACCTCCTTCAGACTGCACTATATGTATCCGCTTCTACAAAGGATAGATTCGAAACTTTTCAACTTTCTAGAAATGTGAGTACCGAATATTTTTTTGTGGATTTGTCTCCAAATCTCTTACAGTTTTCGATAGATTGACTTGAAATTTGAACGGTAGAGTATTTTTATATACTTCTTATTTGGAAGTACCATTAGCAGCGAAAATTTTCAAATTGACTCTTAAATGAAGCAGTTAATGATCAATAAGAAGAAAAATCCATGAATAGTCTAATTGAGGCAACAACTGAATATTCTGACTACCGTTGAGAATGTGAGTGTTTCAGTTGGGAATCAAGGTCCAATGAAACAAATAAACCAGAATTAAAACTTTAGACCTGCACAACATTAAAAAAGTGACATATCAAGAAAAGCTGCACAAACAAATTTAAATCTACAAATGGAACAGTCACTTGTTTTATCAAGTATTTCGGCGTCATCGTTTATTCATTCTCGACGTTTCCCCAGTCCGAGTGCCTGGCATCCTCAGGAGTTGTTCTATCTGAAATGACCTGCCTGATATGTATTCCTGTCGAGGCTTTCGCGGTCATCGTTCAATGTCACTTGTTTTTTCGAGCATTTCGGCAGCCGTCGTAGATTCATTCTCGACGTTTCGCCAGCTCGAGTATCTGGTATCTTCAGGAGATGTTCCTGGAATTAATCATCAGTACCCGGAATAAATTTTTTTTTCAGAGAATAGCAAATCTTCTGTAAGAAATGAGAATGAAACTTCCATGGACGAATATCTTTATTGAATCCAAAAAAAAACAAAAATTTTAGCTCGAATCTGTAAATAGTTCGTACAGTTCTAAGACTTCAGCAGTAATCTGCTCTATTTCAGCACGATTTTTTCGCCGTAGCACTTCTTAATTATTTTGTCTATCAAAGTATTTCATTCTGTAAATATAAATGACGTCATAAGTAACTTTTTCCGCTCACTGTATATCCCCGGCATAAACATACAGAGTGATCCACGGTCGATGGTAGTTTAGACGTTCACGGTGAACGGAAAGCAAAAATTCATTGAAAATCTGGTTTCTTGGATGGTCTATCGATCTAATTTATTTTCATTGCTGCGGTGTTGCCGCTTATGTCAAAAAGCAGTAACTACTTTGTTATTTCAAATGGCACACCCTTATATTATTGTACTTTTCTATGCATCGTAGTAACACGATTATTTTGGTATCACTTTCTCATGTTTCTGAGTAATTGAATGATCTCTTTTTTGTGCAAAACATAGGTTTGGTTAAACACCCATAACTTCATTACCATTAGATCTTAAGAAGCTGAAATTTCGTATGCAGAATGCTAAGATTCTATGCATCATGCAGGTGTTACGAAATATGCTTCATTTTCATACATTAAAAATTCAATGGTTTATCGAGGCATTCAAAAACGGTTGAAAGTGCTTTTTTTCAAATGGGATGCCTTTGGTATTTCAAGAAATACTGAAAAAAAAATTGAATATACTTTAAAATGATATATCACATTCCTATACCTAGATTGTAAGATTCTGCGTTGAACTGAAATTTTATAGTTGCGCACGTTTTATAGTTGCGACCTTCCTGAAACTGCTAATCAAAACAAGCCTAAAATGAGCGGTTCATAAAAAACTAACTTCAGTGGATTTCTAAGATTGGCTGATGGTGATTATGAGCTAAAAACTATCAAATAATGAATTAATTCTAATAATGTTCATTCTTCGAACGATTCGGTGTTTCTAGCCAAAAAAATTTTAATCTCTGATGGACGTACATCTCAAATTGTCTGAACAGGTATTCATCGTAGATACCAATGAAATACTTCACCAAGTTAAAAATTGACATTATGCCGATTTGACAATTAGTTTGTTGATGATAATACATTCACTCATTCTTCATAGTATAAGAAAAATAATAAGTGAAACGGAAAGAAGTACCTATCCAAATGAAATTTTGATGAATTTGTTCATTCACCATGGGCAATGTGACCAAATAACAGCAAGAACATGCAGATGGTTCAATGAATTGTTTCTCGATGAACGGGTTCGCACGTGCGCAACTATAAAATTTCAGTTCAACGCAGAATCTTACAATCTAGGTATAGGAATGTGATATATCAATTGAAAGGAAATTCATTTTTTTTCAGTATTTCTTGAAATATACAAGGCATCCCATTTGAAAAAATGCACTTTCAACCGTTTTTGAATGTCTCGATAAACCATCGAGTTTTTAATGACCCTGTATGAAAAGAAGCATATTTCGTAATACCTACATGATGCATAGAATCTTAGCATTCTGCATACGAAATTTCAGCTTCCTAAGATTGATAGTAATGAAGTTATGGATGTTTAACCAAAGCTATGTTTTGCACAAAAAAAGAGGAAATCATTTAATTACTCAGGAACCGCTAGATTAGTATGAGAAAGTGATACCAAAATAATCGTGTTAGTACGATGAATAGAAAAGTGCAATAATATATAGGGTGTGCCATTTGAAATAACCAAGTAGGTACCACATTTCGACATAAGCGGCAACACTGCAGCACTGAAAATATTTTAGATCGATAGAGCATCTGTTCATGTCCAAGAAACCAAATTTTCAATGAATTCTTGCTTCCCGTTATCCGTAAACGTCTTACCTACCATCGACCGTGGATCACCCTGTATATGTTATGTATATATATATTCTTTTGAATAAGAGAGCTAAAATAATACAATAAATGTTGTGTATTGTGGTAATATAGGTTAATTTTTTTCACTTTTATCAAATTTCGTGTCATCTTAAATGGTGCTTTTTTTAGATCCGGCGTTGGGACAATGTTTGCCTTACCTTGGTATCTTACTTGGTTTGGACATTCCCTCAACAGATACAAAGATGTTGTCAGATTATATGACTTCTTCTTAGCGTCTCCTCCACTTATGCCAATATATGTTGCGACTGCCCTAGTGGTTGCCAGACGTGATGAAATATTAGAACAAGATTGCGATCTAGCCACCATACACTGCTTATTGGCACAAATTCCTGATGACACAGATTTCGAGAAGATTCTGATAAACGCTTCGTTATATTACAAGAAGTATAAGCCTGAAGATCTGGAGAAAGATGTCATAAAAAGGGTTAAGAGAGAGTATGTATTATTTGGATTTGTTCATTTCCTCAGAAAACTTTACTATCATTTTTTGAAAGTTTTCTATCACAAGAAACTCTTTCCATGCTGTGCTGGCAAATCGCTTTTTAAAGGCAAAAAACGCTTGTAGTTAGAAGCTTTTACTTTTAAGTTTTGTATTGTTTAATTATATACCGATTGATTGTTTGTATTTGGCCTTTTCTTATGTTTGTTTATTCAGCACTTTCTCCTGCTTCAGCTTTTGAGCACCTGTATTGACTTTGTTGTATGAATTTCGCATTTCTCAAATATTTGTTTAGTAATTCACATTTTCTGCCAGTAGCTGTAATTTAGATATTTATATAATAATGCATGAAACATTGTAATGTTAGTGCATTTCGAACAGGTGCGAAGTTTGATATTTGCATCAGTTCTTCATTAGTTAATTAGAGCTGTCTGGAGTTGCTAGGGATAATGTAACTTTTTGATGGTACAAGGTAGGTAATTTTATGGTGGAGTGATGTTATTTGGAATTTGTATGAAATCATAGGTTGTGGTGGAATGAAAATTTCGATGACTCAATAAAGTGATGTATTTATATTATTAAATTGAAATAGTGAAGGTGTAGAATTTAATCAAAAGACGTCACCTCTGAATCACAATAAATCTTTCAAAATTCTATATTTTGATCCTCACATATTTCAAAATTCTAACATTATTGAATTTTTTGTTTTAACCATCAAGTTCTAAGCACGAATTGTGTGAGTTTCTAAGGGTCCATTCTGCGAAAAGAAGTTTCACATCTTCGAATTTCTCGGATTTTGTTGATTCTTATCTAATTGTTTTGTGGAGATTCTTTTGTCACTTCAGGAGAAAAAAATCGGAAAAGTGTATTGAGGAATTTTATTATTGATAGAGTCATCTGCATGGTGAATACTCTGTTTTCTTTAAATTATTCTCAATGTTTTTGGCTTTCCTTGGCCTTAATTAACTCTCCCAAGCTACAAGGTTTCTTATTCTTCATCAACAAAAAAATATAACTTTTCTCCCTCAATTAAAAAGCTCCTAATCAGATGTAGAGTGGGGCCAGATATATTTCTGTTGGCAATATGGCTTTATCAAGATAGCCAGGAGCGAGGAGTTTATTGAAAATACGTTCTTGAAACTAGCCAAGATTTGAAGAAATGTTATTTTGGGGGCCTTTTATACAAGGTGTGAAGCATGCAAATGCTATTCTTTTTTTTATTAGAATGAAGCAAACTTTCTCAATTTATATACTACAATTTGTGTCTGAAAGAACTAACCATTGCAACATTGTGCATGGATTTTCTGTTGATGGATTCTAGTAGGAGGCTACTATGTTCAATTTGGCCAAGTCTTCAGTCCAATTGTAGTATTAATTCAAGGCTTGTGCAATTTTTAAAGTAAGGCTCAAGAACTTTTGTATGAAAAAACTAAAAAACTAGAAATTGTTCGATTGATGACCTGATAGCGGTCTTGCCTGAGGCTCTCTGTTCGGGTTTCTTTGTCTTAGATAATTTTATTTTCCTCATTGATTTGTCGCTTTTCTGTAGTTCAGATACATCACATTATACACATATTCTTTTATGGATTCTGTCATGGTTCTGTTTCTTGGTTTTTGTATGTTATGCACGGGAAAATGCAGGCTGTTGTCGTGCATTCAATTTCGCGATTGACGTTACTATTTTTATTTTTATTATTAGACCAAGTTGAGTCTCTCGTCCATTTCAACTTCCATTTATTTGATGCTTTCTTTAGGCAGGATGTTAAATATGAGGGATGCTTCTTATTTATTATATTATTTATTTAAGTTTTTCATTTTATGTTTCTCACGAAAAATTTAAATATCTCTGAAACTGAAAATTTTAATTTGGAACAAATTTTCTAAGCAAAACTTACATAGTTGCACACTCTTTAACTCACAATTTTTTTTACTCCATTTCTGCTGTATGTTTTTTTTCTGTTTGTCAATACATTGTCATTCCTATTTTCATTTTCAAAAAATAAATTGGCGAAAAACAGACGTATCGAAAGCGAATTTTCAAAGAATTCTGAATAATAAAAATTTTTTTCAGATTATCTGAAAAAAAATTGTTTCATTATCCAGTTTCTTCATCTTCTATCCAGATTCATACATTTTTATTATTGAATAAAAATGTTATGAAAATCTTTAAGTATATCGAAAGTTTAAAAAAATTCTCCATTATTTTCTTGTTTACAAATAATCGTATTTTTTTTCAAACTGGGTATTGGTCCCTTCTTCGGAATTGTTTTCGATAGACAATTCGGTGGATTTTTCTCAATTTTGAAGTTCCTGATGGTATATGTATGATTTCTGAAATAAAAATTATTATTATTATTTATATTCATTAATAATCTTCAAAAACATCTGTGACTTCATTTTAATCCCCGCAAACTCATTTCATGTCATAGTTTTAATCCATAAGAGTTTTAGTTCTACGAAAAAACTGCAACAATTTTGTTTTTTGGTATATGAAAAATTACACTACATTTTCTGACCAAATTCCTCAGTGGATGAAATTTGATGAAGTGACACTTCAAACCCATTGACAAACACTATTTTAGACCGTTTATCCACAAAAGATAACAATTTTGCTAACCTTAATAATAGCTCTGGTAAAAGCAACTGACAACCGACAACACTGATGACTTGCTTGAGTGTGTTGCCATATTTCACTTGTTCCAGGCTTGTACTTCAGAAGGTTGTGGTGATGTGTTACAATCCTCCCATAGTTTTCCAACGTATCCACTCACGGTGGAGCATGTCTGGTTCCACTATTGGCACATTGACCTTGTACAGATGGAATTATAATTTCTTCTTCCGTTTACTGAGATCCAAGCTAGATAGACTGGCTAATCCGGAATTTCTTGGTACATTTCTAATTCTTTTGCGGTTCTTTTTCTCTAAGTGCCTTTTCCTTTTGGAACTTTGGCAATCATTAGGGCTATCTCTATCTTGTCAACTGCTTTTCTCAATAGACTAAACATATTCCCACCATACCATTGTCGTATGTTCTTCGGCCACGATGTTCTCCGACGTTCTGATCCTTTTCCTCTCACGATTTTTCTTCTTTTGTGGTTGGCCTTGGCATATTTAAAATTCCAGTGTCGATAGTTCGTTCATGATTTTGTCCAACATAGAGGTGTTCATCCTATAAAAACAATTAATTGAAAGATACAATTGTGATTAGGTGGCGCAATGTAGTTCTTTGGTTATGGGATTGGTGTGGTAATTGCACTATAGTTAACAACTCTGAAATAATTTTTCATTCTCATTTAATATATTACTATAGTCGAGACGTTTTGGGTCTGAAATAAATATATCAGACATCAGAGTATGCATCAAATCCGGTAGCTCTGATTTTTTGCAGACTTGTTTATGATATTGGCCTTACGAATAACCCAAGTTTGTGACCTTGATCGTTGAACGCAACTTTGTCAAAAATTGACAAACTGTAGAAAAAAAGAAATAGACGAACCTCAACCGACACCTTCCAAGAAGGCAAAATTAGTTATTAATGTTACTCAATTTACTAAAAAATAAACTTATTAACTTTTAGTGTAGGACTAATCTTTTTTACTTCATTATTTGTTACTTAGTTTAAACATCATCTTTCACACTCCTCATTTTCTTTTTTAACTTCATATCATAGAAGTTCAGGGATTCGATAGTATAGTTAGTGTAAAAGTGACATAATTATGAAAAATCCTATTTAGTCTTCTTTGAAAACGTACTGAAGACATTTTTTCAATAACAATAAAGTCGAGGTCACAAAATTGGATTATTCATAAGGCCAACATAATGAACAAGTCTGTAAAAAATCAAGACTACTGGATTTGACGCATACTACCCCCTACATTTAGGCGACAAAGTTACTGAACCATTGGTGAATCTCGATGTATCTATTTATTCATCTCTGCCTAGCCAGTCAAAATAACATTATGATGGATGTTTCTGGGAAACCATATGCGGTTAGAAAATGAGGATAAACACTCAGTTTTTTGTTGATATTTATTAATTGAAGTCAATTAGTAGTAGAAAATATGATCATTAAAACTCAGATAATGCTATTTAAAATGAGATTTTAAAGATTTATAACCTCATGTTGAAGGTAAAAAAAGAATTCTTAGTGATCCTGGTCTGAAAAATAATTGTCTTCGGATGATGAATCTGCATTTGGATTGATTTGTTTATTTATTAATTACCGAAAATACACAAGTCATAAATAGGTTACAATATGTTTAGCTCACGGAGGTAATCGAGTTACTTGTTTCCGAGCTCGGATAGAAAGTTAGTCATATACAAGGTGGGTCATCCATAACTTTCCATCCCGAATTTTGAGCTTTGAGATGGAATAACGGGAAAACGCTCGGAAAGGTCAAATTTCGTTGAAAGGGGGACAAATAAGGGTGTTCAAATGAGATTGATATCATTACCCCTCTAGCTGCAACCCCTAAGAGCTCTAATTTTGAATAGGGAAAAGGGGTCGAGCAGCACCTTGTTGGGAAGGCAATTCAATTTCCTTCATGGGTGTATTTTTTCTCATCGCTTTATTATTATACAGAGTGAGTCGGATTCCATCAATAACTTTGACACACCGAATTTGGATCTTTGAGATGGAAAAAACGCTCGGACGGGTCAAAAAATAAATTCGATATCACAACCCCTGTTTACTGTTTCATCCTGTTCAATAGTTGAACGATCGAAGAAAAAATAATACGCTCATGCAGGTAATTCAATTACCTTTTCAACAAAGCTACTCTCTATTCAAAAATAATTGCTTTAAGTGCTAGCGGCTAGAGGGGTATAGTGATATCGAATTATTTTTTTTTCCATCTCAAAGATCCAAATTCGGAGTCTGACAGTTACTGATGGAATACTGAGTCTTTCTGTATAACAATAAAGCGATGAAAAAAATACACCTATCCAGCAAATTTAATTGCCTTTCCAACAAGGTGCTGCTCGACCCCTTTACCCTATTCAAAAATGAGAGCTGTTAGGGGTTGCAGCTAGAGGGGTAGTGATATAAAACTCATTTGGACACCCTTATTTGTCCCCCTTTCAACAAAATTTGACCTGTCCGGGCATTTTTTTCGTTATTCCATCCCAAAGCTCAAAATTCGGGGTAGAAAGTTATGGATGGCCCACCCTGTATGAACATTTTATACTTATATTTACAATAATATCATGTTTTTCGATCCTAATCACAAATTTGATGAAACCCATTCCTTCAATTTATTTTTTCTGGAATATCGACTGTTTAAAATCTTAAGCTCGTTAGAAAGTAAGTCAAAGACACTAATTGCTTCTCAGAATACTACTCTGACAACAATCTTATAGGCAATTTTCGATTTTATAAATTTAATTGTTAGTACATTATTTTGATATTATAATCAGAGCTTTAATAATGATATTTTCTACTACTGCTTTACTTCTGTTAACTAGTGCTCCGAATTTTGTTATTCTTGGGGTCAGTTTCACGAAAACCTTTTAAAATTTCACAATTCATCAAAATTTTGATCCTCCATTAGACAGAATATTTCATTGGCGGTAGCCATGGATACGTTGTTCAATGGAGAATTAATATTTTAATTGGAGCCCAATAAAGTTATGATAATTTACCAAATTTCGACTTATCTGTCGACAGGATTTTATTGAAAAAAACTTCAATAAGTGCATTGACCATGAATCTGCAGACTTTCTGTCGTGAAAAGTAATTTAAGGAAAATAATGAGAATTAGTGTAAGGAATAGCGGCAGTGAATTATAAAAATATTGCTCTGTTATTTAGTATCATCTCAAACTAAACTTGTACTCTATTGCTATTTGGTCAATGTTTCGCCTATTTAATAGCAAATTTAAAAGCTTTCCTCTTCAATTCAAATCATTGTCGAGTATTTTTTGAGCAGTTAGTAATAGGTTCAGTTTTTGTTAATGATCTCAATTTATTGACATGCCCTCTTACTAAATACATTTTAAAACGGACCTTAGGGGCTATAATCCGACAAAAATCGATGAAGAAAAATGAGAAAATTTTGAAAAATCTCCATAATGGTTAATTTTTGGAACCATATCACAGAATCATATCCATCGGATATTACTTGGATAAAAACGTCCTTCAATATTCAGTACGAAGTCTTTTCTAACGATGTATACATTGAGTCTCACCAACGTTTTTTTAGGCATCCAAAAACGTCACAACTAATAGAGTTAATTGATAACATTATTCATCATTGATATTATCTTGAGTTAAATATTAATTGTTGGGATGATACTTAAACAAATGAAAAACTACATATCATTTCCGTACTAATGAGAAACTCTTATTGATCAATAAAACATTTAGGTAGTAAATAAAACATCATTCTGATAGAAATAGACATTTATATCGAGATAGTTTTACTAGAAAAAGTTTTTATTGGAGAATTCTTCGTAGATTTATAGTTTCGTTAATATTCTCGAATTCCGCCATTGAATTAATATGGTAGATATTTCCTTTTTTTTATTTCGGAGAATCTTTGAATTTGCAACGAATCTGCAATCTGAAGTTGGTTTTGAAAAAATTGCTAAAGTCGAGTTATGTGAAAACGATATTTCTCCCCTGCCGGTATTCATTCATAGAATATAAAAAAATTCTCAGGATGGTTCAACAACTTTTAGAATGATCGTCGTAATCATCGCTTTCCAAGTTCACTGGGTGAAGAGAAAATTCTCGGTCATGTACTTATCAATAACAACAGATCGTCGTATTCTTTTCGAAGAAACATTTTTCAACAAGTATTTCTTACATACCAGATTCACTGTTCGATTATCCTTTTTCCCGATTAACATTATCAGACATTCATTAGCAAAAATATCGTCAAGTGGTTTGGTTTAACAATATAGAGTAGAATAACTAACTAAAGTAGAAAATTTATAAACTAATCTATCTGAAAACGTGAATTACCTCTTTGCATCTAATTATAATAAGAATATGAATTAATAGATCCAAATTCATTAATTGTTTCCTTAATACTCAATAAACATATACAATTTGAACTACTCTTTTTAATTCAACATCCCACACATAACGTTATTCTTTCTCCTACACCTCTATGAACAGTATGGTGAAATATACATAGGGTGAGCATTTGACTCGCTCACATATTTCAACAGAAGATTCCTGAGATCAGAAGAAATACTTATGTTCGTTACCATTTTTCCGATTAGGCTAGGTTGAGAAGATACGGGCTCTTGAAACTTCATGAAAAAGGTAATTTGAAGTAATATTTCACAAACAGTTTCATCGAATGAAATGATTTTTGGAATATAATTTGTCATTGCTATAATGAATCTTTTCCACATACAACTTTCAGTTTCTCACTTATAACCAGTACATAATACCATTAAATCCCATAACTAAAAATTCAAAGAAAGCTGTGTGCTACCTAATGATTATTTGGCCAATTCGAAGAATAAGTCAATTTTGATATTTCGTCATGATAGCGATATCTTCCAGTAATATGAAATCTAAAAAACTATAAGCAGGTCATATTAAAAATAATTTTCAATAATATCTGCATACACCTCATTTAGAATCTTCTCGATATTTCATGTTAATTATGTTTCCAGCTATAAGGAAAAACTTTCAAACTGTGAAACCCTGTATATCGAAAACAGCGTATACGGACTCATTCCATCATTATTGCATCGAATTATCTAACTCTACAAACAACAACGATATTGAAATGTGTATATCCCGAAATTTGAAGAAAAGAACATTTGTTGGAGAAAAATCCAAAATTAGTTTTCTTCATTAAATTTGGCTACCTTAAATTTTTCTCTAAGTATTATAAATATTGAAATTTTCATGAACTTGCCATATTCTTATGCTTATTTGCTTGCATTCAATCTTTGTCTAATTGAATCTTCATTAAGGTCATAAATGTAAAATTTTTTTTCTCAAATAGAGAACAGTTATTATTTTTACTGTTTTTCAAGACAGGATCAAAGGAAACGGGATGAGGCACGCATGCGCAGGCTGAGAAGAGGAAACAACAACATGTGGTTGCGAATCTCCAATAGCATGCCGCCATGGTTGCTGTTTAACCACAGGAGCCGATATGGCATTCTATTCGCCACTGCTACAGTGCTGATTGGTCTTTATGCATATTACCTGAAAACCATGAACCCCAATGTCAATTATTTTTCACAGTAAGTTCGCATATTTCCTTTCTGTTTTTCAGCATCCGATTTGATATTTCCTATTTACATTGAACAAGAAAAAAACTCATAAGTCATTCAATCAATTGAAAGAGAATCAGTAACTATTGGGATATTCTAAACGTGTCATAACTTTCCCATCCAGAAGGTCCATTACTTTCTTTAAAATTTCTGGGGACGTTTAGGTAACATTGAAATCAACCCACTAGAGGTGGCGGTCATATTTAACAGGGAAATGTATTTTGCAGAGAAGCTGTGACAAAAAAACTCTGTTAACTCATTGCGTGCACTTTCAGAACAATTGAAGTAAAATTGAATTACGGTAGGCAAGATGGGTAAATTAAGATTTTTTCTCATTTTTCTATCAAATATATTGCAGTTGAAATAGAGGAAAATATTCATTTCATTTCCAGAACATAGATTGCTTTTTTCTTGAGAACCCTAGAGGGGGCCGAGACTTTTGAAAGATGTGTGTATGAAAATTGTAGCTTCGATGAAATAGTAGTTCCCAGTAGGATAAAGAGTGGGAGAGTCAAAACCGTAAACCTTCTTTAGCACGACTGAGAAAGTATTATGTGGTCTGCCTGGATACCAGAACTCAACTATCTGTCTGGTTTTTCAAATATGTTTACATCATAATAATATAAATAACGTTAATTTATTAGATATTTATGAATTTTTAAAACACACAAGGAACGGGAATGAAGGGGCATTCCTAATCAACTCGCGTGCCGAAGTGCACTTCGGCACTGAATCTAAGCAGATGGCGTACTCTAGTACTATTCGAAATGAAATTTGAGGCCAACACGGAATTCGACGTCGTAAAAAATTCTTGCAAGCTTTCACCTCAGCACGAAATCGTGCCGGCTGTTCATGCGCAGTGATTTCAATCACGTGTTTGAAAGTTTAATCGTCATTCGAGTTTTAATTTGAACTAACCATAATGGTTTTTTCAATCATAGATAATTGATGAAAATAATAAATTTATCTGTTCGTTTTCAGTTTCATTAAAAGTAAGGTTAACCTATAAGACAGATATTACAACTTAACGCAAGCGTTCAATTCAATTCCGAAGTTTATTATTGTAAATAGTAAATTTCGTGCCAACTATCGTGCTGAAGTGCACTTCGGCACGGGAGTTGATTTGTTGATTACGAATGCTCCTCAAGAGTCTGCCATTGAATTAAAGGAATAATTGTATACTTTGAGATATCAAAACTGCCGACATGTTCAATCACGTTGGAAAGTCTATTTTGACATTTTTGGACGTTCAAAGGAACCATCGCAAGAGGTAGCGAATCCTCATTTCACCTATTGTAGGTGCAATAGTATACAAGGCAATTAATATGAAGTTTGCTAAAATTGCGGAACGCTGGTTCTTAGACTATTTGTTTTTCCCTAGAATTGTTTCCCCGTGGAATACTCATGTCGAATGATAGATTGAATTCAAACAGGTATTTGTCTCTTGCAATATTCAAGTTTGTTGATTTTTGGGCAATTAAGTTTCTATTTTTTTTTCACAAATCACAAAATTACTCTTATACAGGGTGTCCCAGAAGTCGACGTCAAGCCAGAATCGGGTAACAGGCGAAGTCATAGTGGTCATCAGAAAAATATTCAAAAAAATCTAGGTCGTGTATTTTTCAAATTATATTGCATTTTGTATTATTCGAGAAAACACACATCCTGTGACGATTCTCAAACTTCTGTTGCTAAAATTTTTTACCTTTTTCAAATTTTATTTTTCCTATGTTTTCCCGAATAGTGCTTCTGTAACCCATTATCTTCAATTCTAAGCCAATTTTTCTAGCTTGAAAAATAATGTCACTTTTTGCTGAACCAAATATTCAAAATTAATATTTCGGCCAACTTCAACTGATTGTACTGATAAAAATTTGTACCACATCCATTTGAAAAGTTGCTTCAAAAGTTAGGATATTTAAAAGGGTTTCTAAAATGCTATAACACTCACTACACTATTCCTTGAATCAGTCAAAAAACCGTATTTTTTGAAGAAATACAGTTTCGAACAATTTCTTCGAACATTGTAAAAATGATTCTAGTGCATCCAATTCTTTTAAGAATCCGGATGAATCGACATTTAAAAAAGGTGGTGAAATACACCCACCCAATTTATTCGAGTTGCACGTAGAAAATCCGAATTCAGTGAGAGAAAATAGATCTCAATATCGTTTTAACGTGAATATGTGGACTGGAATTTTGAACGGAAAAGTCATAGCACCTTTTGAGTTGCCAGAGGTCTTAAATGCCGAAATTTATTTAGATTTTTCACAAAATCATTCGTCAAATTTACTGAAAAATGTACCGCTTAGTATTTCCATAGCAATATGGTTCCAGCAAGATGACTGCCCAGTGCACTACGCCCTTTTTCAGTTAGGGAATATCTAAGTGAAGGATATCCGAGTAGATGGATAGGGCGATCTGGTATTATCTCGTGCCCAGCCTGTTCACCTGATTTGAAACCCTTGATTTTTTTTTTACTGCGGAGCTGTGAAAAAAAAAGTTTATTAAAAATGGCACGTTCTCCAGTAAATTTGACAAATGATTTTGTTGAAAATCGAATGAATTAGTAGGTTCATGTCATCACCTTTTTTAAATGTCGATTCATTTGGATTCTTGAAGTATTGGATGCACTAGAATCATTTTTACAAAGTTCGAGAAGTTGTTCGAAACTGTGGTTCTTCAAGAAAGACCGTTTTTCTGACTGATCTAAGAAATATGTAGTAAGTTTTATAGCATTTTAGAAACCTTATTAAATGTTCTAACTTTTAGAGCAACTTGCCAAAATAATGTAGTACAATGATTTTTAAGAACAACTATTTGATGTTGGTCGAAATATTAATTTCGAATATTTGGTTTGGCAAAAAGTGACATTATTTTTCAAGCTGGAAAAATTGGCTCAGAATTGAAGATTACAGGTTACAAAAGCACTATTCGGGATATTATATGAAAAATAAAATTTGTATCGAGTGAAATATTTGTAGCAACATGAGTTCGAGAATCATCAAAGGCTGTGTATTTTTTCGAATAATAGAAAATGCAATATAATTTTTTTTTAATATTTTTATTATGCCTGTTACCTGATTCCGGCTTGACGTGGACTTCTGAAAGACCCTGTATAACAATCGAGAAATTCCGCCGGCAAAATTTTATCTCTATTAATATCACATATGAAAATCATTTTAAAAACTCACCAATCACGATGCGAATCAGGTATATTGAATATTTTTCGTAAACAAATTTTCTCTATCAATTCCGTTCCAGCTCTAGGTTTCGCTACCAGTATTCTTATTGGATCTTCGTGTTTTACAGGTGATGCTTTCTAGAAACAACTGTAGAAATTTCAGACGGAATTTGTTTTCTTGATGAATCAATTTAATTTTTATCGGAAATAAGAATGAATCCGCCATTTCTCGACGAACTCTTTTCAATTACAAATTCCCTGCATTCCCTAACACTCTTCCATTTTCTCAATTCAACTTTTGAATATTTTGAAACCGATAGGCTATGATCTTGAATGAGGAACGAAAAATATTATCTCAAGACCTCTACGACTTCTGTATCATACTCCAGGCGCTTGTGTTGAAGTTTCCATTTATTTGTTGTTTCTTACACTCATTGCGAATGTCAAACGATTGCTATGAACCTTATCTAGGACTTTTATTGCACGGTTCAAGGATCACGATGTTAATGACCCCTTTTGACAACATTTTCATGAAAAAGAACTACTCGAATAAATTTCGCGATAAGCTTACACAATATTATTTGATATTTGTAAGCAGGAATAAAATTCAGGATACCTAAATAATACACATAGATTCAAAAGTTTCATCACCCTATATCGCTGAACGTAATCTTTTCTTGAAAATGATGTTCTAACCGAGATAGCACACACTTGTTCCATAGATGTTCTTGGAAGCTATTGCTATGATGTTCATATATTCATAGAAAAGTCTGGTTCCATAGGTACGGGATCTATAAATGTTTTCAAAGAAGCTGAACTGACAATTTGAAGTTACCTTACCTGTATATACATTCTTTTTGGCATATATAACTGTTTATATCTATTAATTTTCGATGTCGTAGATTATGAAAGCAAAACTATTGATAATTAAATCAGAGTGCTTCACGCACCGCTGTCTGGAACAGTCGAAATAGAAACGGTGCGCTCCCGGGGCGCCACTGGCGTACCCCACCCGGTTACTGGAAAGCCCTCATTATTGAAGATAGCTGTTTTCGCGACCCCTGTGTCAATTTTTTTTTGTGACACAAAACAAAAATATTCCAACTACTTTTGTTCCTGAAATACAGGGCGAAAACGAAAATGTTCACTTTTTTGAGATGTAATTTTTTCTCAGGTACTGTATAAGATAAAAAAAATGAAAACTGCTTATAATAGATATGTTTGAATAGAAGTCAGTAGCTTAGTTAAAATTTTTTTTAGAGCACTGTTTTTGAGATTGAGCACAAACTTGGTATTTTTCAAATGAAGCAATCTGTTTATTATTACATCAAATTTTTGCAATCCTTTTTCTGAATACATTGATGTATCACAAACTAATTTAGTTTGTGATACATTCGTTTGTGATACATCAATGCATTCAGACAAAAAATGCAAGACTAACGTCAAAATATACAGAGTGTTCCATTTGAAAAATACCCAGTTTTTTTTCTATCTGGAAAATAAAATTCAACTACGCCACTGACTTCTATGTGAAAATATCTATTGAAAGCAGTTTTCAGTTTTTTTCTATCTTATACAGTGCCTGAGAAATGATAACATCTTAAAAAAGGGAGCATTTTCGTTTTTGCCCTGTATTTCAGAAACAAAAGTAGTTGGAATATTTTTGTTCGTGGATTAAAAAAAAAACCGAATATTCAATAATAGCTGAGATACAGTGCAGTATCACCATTGAGTACTTACTAATATAATTTAATTATATTTATACTCAATGGTATCACGGACCCAATTTGGGACACAGTGTACAGCAGCTGTATATTAGATACTGATTTTTAAAATTGCATCATTATGAATAGAGAATCTGTCCAGATTCAATACGAATATTATTTATGTAACTGAACAGATCTTGTTATTCTCGCTTATTTAGTTGAGTGGAGCAGACATAAACAGAGTGCTAAAAACATACAGGGTGATCCACAGTCGATGGGACGTTAGACTACGGAGAACGGAAAGCTGCTTATCTCAAAAATTAATAACTACTTAATTATTTCAAATAGTTCATCCTTTGTATTATTGCACTTTTCTATTCATCGTAGTCACACTTATCTTCAGCGGTTCCAGAGTAATTAAATCATTTCCTCTTTTTTTGTGCAAAACATAGCTTTGCTTAAACATCCATAACTTTCATGCTATTAATCTTAGGAAGCTGAAATTTCGTATGCAGAATGCTGAGATTCTATGCATTACGCAGGTGTTTTCTTGAAATATACAGGCATCCCATTTGAAAAAATGCACTTTCAACCGTTTTTGTATGTCTCGATAAACCATTGAATTTTGAATGACCCAGTATGAAAAAAAAGGTATTTCGTAACATCTGCATGATGCATAGAATCTTAGCATTCTGCATACGAAATTTCAGCTTCCTAAGATTAATAGTATTGAAGTTATGGATGTTTAACCAAAGCTATGTTTTGCACGAAAAAAAAGTAATCATTTAATTACTCAGGAACAGCTGAGGATAAGTATAAGAAAGTGATACCAAAATAATCGTTTTACTACGATGAATGGAGAAATGCAATAAAATACAGGGTGTGGCATACGAAATAACAAAGTTGTTACTACTTTTTGACATAAGCGGCAACACCGCACCGCATCCGTTCTTGTCCAAGAAACTAAATTTTCAATAAATTCTTGCTTTCCGTTCGCCTTAAACGTCTAACGTACCATCGACCGTGGATCACCCTGTACATGACCCGTTCTTTTTGAAATGAATGAACAAATTGTGTTAACTTCGCAATCATTTACCGAATTATTTAATAAAAACTTTTTATTCAATATCCCCTTCGCTGAATTTCTGAATAATTATCTAATTGAAAACATATGTATGAACATAATAAAAATAAAAACAAATTGTTTTCAGGGTATGGAATACATGACAAATAGTTCCATATTCAACTGTAAAGGATCTTATGAAACGGAGGTTTTACACAGGTTTCTGAACTATTTTTATTATGTGCATGAATGAAATAATGAATTGTATACTACCAGCCTATTCCTTAAAATGTATTTGTTGATGTAAATATGAAATGTTATTGTATAGTGTATGAAATTTATCGATTATGTATCATAAGAATAGCTACATGCTTCAAATATTGATTAAATAATACTCATAATTATGTATATTTTTTTAATCTCTGCAAAAATTCATATTAATTTAATCTATTGGAGTTATAAGCTTTATTCGGGTTACAATTTTTAGAACAGTCCTAGGATCGTCCTAAAACTGCGCCGAACAGTTGCGCACTCGTTTCGATACCTAGGACTGGTTCAAGTTGAAGTTTTGAAAAACCCGAAAGCATAAATCGATCCAAGTATGAAAAAAAGTAAATGAAAACATTTCAGTTTTCTGCACGAGAAAGATATCTTTTCAACGATATCTTCATTGAAGATAATCGATGGCATTAAGATTTCGGCAAACAACCATCACGTGTCAAGCGCTAAAAGATATGCACCCAGAATAATCCTAAAACAGTACCTGCCCAAGATTGGGGACAGCTTTCGGACTGTTCTCGGACTATCCCAGGATAGTTCGTAAAAACCCGAACGCTAAACAAGTAAGTCCTGAAACAGTCTCCAAAAAACCCGAACGCGAAACACGTACTGCGCAAACTCCAGACAGACCTAGAACTGGAATTGTGTGAACCCGAATAGAGCTATTGTTTGTACGCTGGCAAAAATTTGCAGAGCATAATCCGAGGAATACATACACATTGGAAGCCATTTATGGAATAAAATTCTTAAAGTTCTCATTAGTTACAACACTAGAACACGTCAAATTTTGAGCATGAATTTAAATATTATTCGCAATAGCTAGTACTGCCGGCTCCTCATTATTTTGAATAAAACACCCTGTATACTTTGTTAAAGTTTCTTAATGAGCCGATTCCAACGAACTATATCATGTATGATCACTAGCTCAAACCCGCGGCTCCGCTCGCGTAATATTTCAATGTACAACGCTACTGTACACTATATTATGTTTCCATTTATTCTGTGCATCCGATACACTTGAGAACCTCATTACGAAAAATTAAATCAAAAAGTAGTTAAAATTAATGGTATTTAATAATAATAATCAAAATAAAAAAATTACTGAGCATGTATTTAAAACTTTCACGATGAGGAAAACTAACTCAAGATTTCGAAAGATTCGCTAAACCTCCCTGAAAAAACCATACAATTTCTTATTGCCTCGATTCAGCTAATCTCACGATCCATTTGGAATATCCAAATTTAAATGATCGTAGGTCAATTGCGCCCCACTTCAATAACCTCGTTTCGAAGTAGAGGTAATTGATAAAGCGATCTCGCGTACGGGTAGATTTTATGATTTCTTCCTCAAATTCGTATTTATTCAAACTGTCATATCTAGCGAAAAATCCGTCCGCAAACTATGCTATGAAAAGCAATTTTCATCAGGAATTAATGCCGCAGTTAAGAGTCACATTCATTTTTATATTAATGCATTCCATGCTGGTCGAGAGCCCTCTTCAAATTTAACGTTTTTTATATTGAAAATGGTAAAACTGGTTATCGTGGGGTATTTTTCTTGATCATGTTCCTCTATTTCTTAAAGTTTACTTGGCGGTAAAAGCCTGAATTCAAGTGGTGTATTAAAGACTTGTTCAATTCTTCGTTATATATGTTGAAACCTTATTTGGGCTGTTTCCATTATCTATGTGGTTGGTTGTTACCGACGTTTCGGCAAACATTCGCCTGCCGTCTTCAGGGCGTTGTTGGTCCTGAGAAGGACAGGTTTTTTTGCCAAACTTGTTCTGTCTGGACTTGTGCGCTCCATACTTTTTCAATTTCGTAATTGCAGTGTGGGGATTCGAACGCGAGTTATCCGAGGTGCAATTTCCGAAATTCCAAACTCTACGTTATCTAGTTTTGAATTCAACACGACAACCTACTGAAATAAATTCTCTACACAACACTAAAGAGAAATTTTATTCAAAATCGGACATCTGGTTCCCGAGTTCTGTGAAGACAAACACACAGACTTTCACACTTATAATATTGGTATGGATTTATTCCTGTAATTAATATAGTCATTTTGAGAGATTACGAAAGAAGTACGAACTGTAGTTATTAAAAAAAAAATGTAAAAGCTTTCTGCAAGGAAAAGTTCCTTTGATATTTCTCAGTGAACATCTATGATATCAACGCGATGGCAAATCCAAATCCAAATAAAACCATCAGAGCAAATTTATTTTCTCATTTATTCAAGAAAAAAGTTTTCATCAATTATAATGATAAAAACTATTAAAATAAATTAAAGCACATCACTTCCTATATACCTATTACTGTTTGAGTATGGCCTAACAAAAATACAATGTCTTCAATTGTGGAACAATCCTGGAAAATGCTTATTTCCAAAAAGGAAATAGAAAATTAGTTTCTAGAAGAAATCACATTGCAAATTTGAGATAAACTATATTTTGTTTTTAAACTTTAATATTTTGGTGAAAAACAGATCTCCTTATTGTCATTGTCTTGTTGACAGTTTTTCATGGGTATTGCGAAAGTAGACAAATCGAGTTCAAGTAATATTTTACAATAACATCATTCGTTCCACAAGATTCAGAGCACAAATCAGTTTCAACCTGTTTCAGGACTTTGAAGAAACAAGTTCTATATCAAGGAGTAAATCTGCTCAGTAGTAATTTTATTATTTTATGAAAAACTGTCAATCTTCGCAAAATATCAATTTTCCAATGTGATGTCTCATAATATTAATATAGATATTCTGACAAAAGTTCATGTCTATTTGATACGAACACTAGAGAGTTAAGTAATTTAAAAATAGATTTCTGAATATACAATTCAATCCCTAATCACAACCATATTTCATCATGAATGACTACTAAAAATCTCCACTTTACATTATGAAAATATCAATGCATCAGAAATCTATTTTATCAATGAGCCCTAAGTAAAATAAATCTATGCTGCCTATGAGTAGAAATTCAACATCATTCTGGAAGTACTTTGAAATTACAGTTCTCACATTGTTATGATATGGAAGATAAAATGTTTCAACTTGAATATTTAACATATTTCTAGATATTGCAACATGATAATTCATTTTTGCTAAGGCTAAGATAATATTAAAACAATCTGGAAAAAGTTCTATCATAAATATTTTTCTGATTAGTATTTAGCATTTGACAATTAAATTAATGGCATGAAAAATACTTGATCCCAAATAGGCCCTCTCTCCTAAAATAATATCACTATAACACTTTTTCCAAGTAGACAGTGCATGGTCCTTGCAGTTCTTTTCACGAAGATCGCGTTGACTAGTCAAGAAAAATGCTGTAGGGTGATTTAAATGTTTTGACAAAAAAGCATCTGAAGAAATTAAGCAGTAAAGTGGTATTTCAATTTATGATTCAGTTTCTTTATATCTTTGTTTCAATTTATATATCGAAAATACTTTTTCAGTCTGGTGTCATGTAATGAAAAGAGAAGAAAGAAGGAAATATTTTCCATTATAAACTTAACATAAAACTGAAATGGGATATGGCAGCATGTAACAGTAATATTTTCATATTGTTTGATATTTGTTTTTATTTTGGGAGTAATGACGAAACATTCCGGATAAGATAAAATAAGGGGATGGAATAGAATAAATCAAATTCAAATGGAAACAAAAATAGAAAAAACCTTTCTCAATATCAAGTTTTGGAGAATTTGGAAGTATGTTTAAAATAATTTTATGAACAACTTACTAGTCCCTGAATTTTCTTCAAATGAGTTTATCCTCTTTTCAAGTTTCTTCCGGTACATCATCATTTTTTAAATTACTTAATGGTCGAAAAATTTGAATTTGATACACTATCACATATTGATAGTTTGTTTAAGTTTATAAATGTACACAAAATACATTTAAATATCTGGAATTCCAAAAAAAATGTTTTAAATTCTTCCAGACGATTTGACTAAATGAGAGATATAGTCAAGAACCTGAATATCTTTGAGTATTCCTAAGTGATCTACTTTTGGAAGAGGCATTGAGTATATTTTTTGTTTTTGGAGATTCTGCCACAGAAGGCATCCTTCTAAAGACCGCAAATTTACAGTTCCATCACCGTTCCCCATGATTAGTTGAGGATAACCATCCAACCAGGTGCCTGGCTTGTAGTAGAGCCTGGAAAAACGACTATGAAATAAGTTCTGGACAAAGCATTTGTAGTTTTCAATCTGTGCTTTTATACATATAGTGCGCAGCCAAGACCATTTTATATACATAGATACGGTTCAGAAATTCAAATTGATCCAATTAATCATTGGAAAGAGTAAGTTTTGAAAATATTGGTTACTGCTGGCAGTAACACTAGTCGCTGTACAACACTGCATTTAATGTGTTGAGAACTTTATCGAATATAAGTCAAGATTTCTAAGGCAAAGTGCACTTCGAAAGTCTACGAACAAAATCCTTAAATTGACAATTTTATTTAATGATTTCAGGGGTTCTCAACTTCGTTCGATGAATCGGTTGAGGCTTTCGTTGTCATTGTTCAATGTCACTTGTTTTTTCGATCATTTTGGTAGTCGTCGTGGATTCATTCTCGACGTTTCGCCAGTTCGAGTGTCGAGTGTATCATATAGTAATCAGGCACCTCAATTTAGCGAGAACATCTCCTGAAAATACTCCCGAAGATGCGAGACACTTGAACTCGCAAAACGTCGAAAATGAATCCAAGACGACGGCCAAAATGCTCGAAAAAACCAGATACATTTTTCGTTTGATATTTGTAAAATTCTCAACTACATAGTTGTAATACCATATTCAACAACTATACTCCCCGTCAATAAATTCCGGACAGGCAAAATTTTTGTCAAATTCCAGACCCTGTATCTTTTTTCGTGGTTCTCTGATTGTGTTGAAATTTTCATCAGGTATAGTATTGGGTCTTATAATATTAATCTGAAATTTACTTTGCAAAAATACCTGTAGTTTATCCGTTATACAGGGTGAAACAAAACCTTGTTTAATGACCTCCATTTCTGAACACCCTGTGGTGAATTTGAGGCGGAAAATTTGATATCATTAAGTTTTAATTTGAAGTGTGGCCTTTCTTAACAAAATGTTTTTTGATTTACGTCAGTATCTGCTTTTAAAAAAAGATACACATTTTCAAAGAAAGTGTTGCATTTTTTCAATTTTTATAACAATTTTAAACATTACAATACCTTATCGACTAACAAATATAAACAAACATCTGAAAATTAATAGCTTGTATTTCCACCTCGCTTTCTCATCACTTCTACCATACGACGTGGAATACTTCTAATGCAGTTCCGAATTGCTTCTGGGGGAATATTTCCCCAACAATTTCTGTTAATGCAGGACAATGCTAGGCCTCACGTTGCATGGGTTGTAACAGAATACTAAGAAGAGGCGAATATTCAACGATTGGTGTGGCCAGCCAGAGTCCGGATTTAAATCCAATTGAACTTCTTGATGTACGGGAAAATATTCCCTCAGAAGCAATTCGGAAAGTATGCCACGTCGTAAGGTAGAAGTGATGAGAAAGCGAGGTGGAAATACATGCTATTAATTTTCAGATGTTTGTTTATGTTTGCTAGTGGATAAGGTATTGTAATGTTTTAAATTGTTATTAAAATTGAAAAAATGCAACACTTTCTTTGAAATTTTGTATCTTTTTTTTAAAAGTAGAAACTGACGGAAATCTAAAAACATTTTGTTAAGAAAGAGTTATATTTCAAATTAAAACTTGATGATATCAAATTTTCCGCCTCAAATTCAGCATAGGGTGTTTAGAAATGGAGAGTTTACAACAAGGTTTTGTTTCTCCCTGTATAACAGTTAAACTATAGATATTTTTGCGAAGTAAATTTCAGATTAATATAACAAGACCCAATACTATACCTAGTGAAAATTTCAACTAAATCGCAGCACCACGAAAAAAGATACAGGGTGTTGAATTTGACAAAATATTTGCCTGTCCGGAATTTATTGACGGGGAGTGTAGTTGAGAATTGCTTCATGAAATTAATACGAAACCATTATCTACCCAAGCTTTCAAACTGAAACACAAAATTTGTAAGAATGGAACTGTTCTTCAAACAAGGTGGCACTTGCCATATGATAGGTATTCAATAACTTGATCTAGTGGGCGACGCCTTGTTATGTCATAAAAAACATGGGAACAAGTGTTAGATGTAGTCTCTAGAAAAGCAGTGAAGTTCAATGAAACATTGCCGTCTGACTGGTTAACAAAGCGGAGATTCAAAAGTACAATAGGTCAAGGTATATGCGAGGTCGGTTTACCTCAAGTCCTTTAATCTAATCCGAACTAATCCACCCCTGGTTAAAAAGATATAAAGAAGGGAGATACTTTTAACTAGTACTGCATACAGGACGGTCTCAATGGAAAAAACAATCTTTAAACCCAACTTAAAATTCTCTACTAAGTAACAAAAGCCTTGGTTTAACAAAGTTGACGACACTGCGTTTAATTTTTTTCAAACTAAAGATCAAATGAAAAATAAATTTGAAAACTTACCTTTCAACAGTGTCTACTTCTGTACCATAAATACAATGTATCTCAACACCAGGTGCCCTGAAGTCCAATTGAAAGACTTCTGTATCTCTCTTCATTTCCCATCCATCAGGATATGATATACCACTGAAATGAAGGAAAAAGATGAGCGGGCAGTGATAATAATTATAATAATCCATGGGAGGTAACATGAAAAAAAAATTGGTGATCAACTGAGATAGTGGGAACATTCACTTCTTGAACTTGTACATACAGGTGTCCCGAAAAGAACCCGTCAAACGAAAAAGGAATGTTGATCAGAATGTGCTCCACCTGATGTGAAAAAATCGTTCATATGAAAGTATCACAGTTTTCGAGATATTCAATGTTTTATAAAAATGTTGAATTTTTTCACTTCAGATACTTTCTCTCTTGCCGTCAGTACAATTTAATACTTTTCGAATCAGTTTCTTTGCGTGAATATAGTTGAATGATTGCTTCAATTAATGAACTGAAAAAGAGAACAAATCTCAGGCAGGAATTCTGAAAAAAAAAATTTTAAAAATTTACGTTTTGGAGAAATTGTTTTTTTGTACCGAATTCGATCTGAGATGATGAAATAGTATATTCTGAAACAAGTTGCAGAATGAGCTCCTATTCCAACACGAATGCGATGTTCGAAAACTCGCTCCTTCGTCGCTCGTTTTCGATGGCATTAGTGTTGGAATTGCCTTCTGCAACGAGTATTCGACGATATTTTCTCTATTTCAGTCAAGTTTAGTGAAATACTCTCGAAATTCAAATAAAAATTCAGGTTAGTGACTTTCATATTTCATCTTGGCAGTTGGTGTGACTTACGTTATTTGACAGATTACGGAATTTGAATTGATTTGATTCGAAACTTGATTCGATCGGAGGTCAGTACTGATAACTACAAAACGAAAAATATAACTGAAACAGTGCTGTAATGAGTTTCATTACAGCACTACTTTTAGTACTGTAATGAACTCATTACTATACTGAAAAAGAGAAAAAAAATTACGTTGAAAAGTTGCGTATTCTGTGAGTATTTCGAAAATGTAAAATACAGGTGATCACCCCCTTCAGAAAAAAATATATTTCAATATTCAGCGAAAATGGACCATTTCTGTGAAAAACTGATTTTGTCATCTTTTCCACAAAATCTTTCATTATGTACACCCTGCTGAAAATAATCGATCAATTCATTACTAAAATGTTATTTCATGCCAATTCACTTACAGGGGGGGTTAAATTTTGTAGCCTCTTCGTTCACCAGACCTAAATCCACAGAATTTTTTTCGGAACTAAGGGATCGCATTCGTATTTCTGCAGCCGAAATAGCGGAAAGAAATTTGGATACTTTAAAAATATAATTTCTCGATCGATGCTAGGCATGTATTCGCGAAGGGAGTGGTCATTTTGATCATTTGCTTGTGAATTATCTTTTTCACCGTGTTTTTCATTATTTTGATTTATATTGAGTGACTTTACAATACACTTGTGCGCAAATCATTCAATTGATGAATAATTTCACTTTATAAATAATTTAAGGACTAACTAACATTTTTCAATAGAATTAAGTTACAGCAGAATGTGCAAAATCAAAGGTTTCTTGAGAAAGGTGACAAAATCAGTTTTTCATAGAAATGGTCCATATTCACTATTCGAATATCTTTTTTTCTGAAGTGGGTTATCACCTGTATTTTACCTTTTCGAAATCTCCACAGAAGAGGCAACATTTCAACGTAATTTTCTGAAAAGGTCTTGTGATTTTTTTGTACACCACCACAGATCGAATTCGGTACAAAAACACTTTCTCCAAAACATGAATTTTAACTTGTTTTTCAGAATTTCTGCATGAGATTTTGGGCTTTTTCTCAGTGCATTAATTGAAGCAATCATTCAACTATATTCATACAAAAAAAAACTGATTCGAAAACTATTAAATTGAACCAATGGATGAGAGAAAGTATTTGAAGTAAAAAACTTCAACATTTTTATAAAACAACAAATCACGAAAACTTGAGACTTTCATTTGAACGACTTTTTCACATCAGGAAGAACACATTCTAATCCATATTACTTTTCCGTTTGACGTGGTCTTTTCGGGAATATACACGTATATTTTCACAAAATACCTGAGGTCAAAGAACACAACTTTTTTCTTAAAAAAATCATCCCAAAAATTAATTTTCAGTTATATAAGGTAAAAAAAAAATCATGATTTTCGGAATAAAGTTTTCCACTGGCATGATAAATATTCTCTTATATTTTGAAGACGGATGGATGAACATTATTATGATGCCATGTTGGAGATTTTTTGACCGCAATGGAAGAAAGAAGTTAAAGATGGTTTTCCAAAATTTTATGACTAAAAGTATTTCAACATTGTATGTTCCATAACCAATTAATAAATTGCCCCATATAGGGAAAAATTACAATTACAAAGCCAATAAGGACATCGCCAAGTCTCATAATTCACACAAACTATAAGATTCTGAGGATCTCCACAGAATCCTAAGAAGAGGATATAAATAAATGGCGATTTCACAGCTAAAGTTAATCAACTGCAAAAGTACAGCTTTGAGGCTTGTTTCTTGAAAAATAATTCAATCAGAATACCCACACTTCAACACTTGTTGTATTTCAAATAAGCTTCAGTTATTTTTCTAAAAAAACTACTTTTAAGGATGCCGAATGAAACTTGTTTACTTCAACTTTGGGTCCCAAAACTAGAACTTTAGCATTCATACTCACTAGAAGAACTCCTTCAAATTACTAAGTGTGAAATTTCTCTTATCAGTTTGTACTAGTACTTCATTGCTCTTCCAGTAGAGGGGAGAGGGTAAAAGCCAAGCCAAACTTGGTGATGTTATTTGTTGAAGTCTCATGATACTCTCTCTCAAGGCATATGAACCTAGGTCATCCCCTGGAAGAAAATATCTTTGGATCTTATTTTAATCCTTAAACAGATATTTACTCAAAGGTAACTTCACACAATCAAATGGGCGAAATACACTGTTCCACACGATTTTTTGGAAGTTCAGAAATTTTGATACTATTTCAAAAGTTTTAGTCGACGTCAATTAATGTTACGTTATTATTATTTTTTTTTTATTATTTATTTCTCCCGCCAATGATCAGGGTATAATCCAGCATCACTTTCGGAAATTCAGCGGTCGAGTTACAACCTCAGACCAAGAATAATCTGAAGATGCCTACCGCAGTTGTGGGCGAAACGTTAGGTGAAATAATTCCTAATAGACCATGGCCAATAAGCCCGGAAGACTCTTAATGTCAGTATATCCGGTCGTGAAAGCCTGAAACTATTCATTTATTATTTATTTTTAATGTTATTGACTTTAGGTGATGCGGTTCTTTTTGCTCCATGTTTAGATGAACCCCGTTGGAATTTCAGTAAGGTTAATTGGATCAAATTTGGGAATAAAATCGATAGTGACATAAGATGGATTCGATCGTCTTACGATAATTATTCTAGATTCGTATGCGTAGTTAAAGCTGCAACTAAAAAGTTCGTTCCGAGGTTTCGTGTTTTTATTTGAATAATCATCAGAAATATAGAAAATTGAGTGTAATTTTCGGTTCTTCTCCCTTAATAGACCAAGCAAATTAGCTTCAAAAATGATGTGCCTGGAAATAATTGGTGGAGTTCGGGAAACTGTTTTAATCATTCTTTTAAGCCTCTAATAAGAGTAGTTTAAGCTTTGCCCCAATTTCCCAGTGGAGCGTATGTCGTGACGTTCAAAAAACCTCGAAATTTTCGGACTATTTGAGGTTTTTCTCGAATAGCTTCTAAACTGAGCACTTTATCATATTCAAAAGTATTAAGCGTCAAATTCTGCTTCTGGAAAGTATTACCACATCATATTTTGAACAAGTGGTTTTTAAGAAATCATACGTCCAAATATGGCAAATGTTCACACTTTAAAAAAAAAATACTTTTTTTCACCATAAAACGTAAACTACCTATGAAACTACGAACTTTAGAACGAAATGTCATAGAATAAGGGTTGTAGACCATCATATTGTGTTAAAAATGTAACCCCATTCGTCCAAACCACAATGTTGAATCGCGCAATAGCTCATCCTGCTGAGGATGCTGATCATTTCATCCTAGCTAGTGCTATTGAATTTACTCAGCAGTCTCATGGGTTCGTAGATAATGTTGGGGGGGACACTGAGCTTCTTATAATTTTGATTGTTCTAGCCAACTATTTATTATTAGGGTCTGGCAAAGGTAAGCAACACAATGTTGTCTTTTCCCCCGTGCACAACAAGTTTTGATCTGTTTCGAAAAACAACATATTATTCCTTTATGCTTTTAATGACTACGACACTATGTCATCCCTTTCGGTAAAGGAAAAATGAAATTCCTAAAGACGTTTGAAATCAATACAAACCTGCTGAAAGCAGCAGAATTGTATTTTGTATTTGTATTTTCCATGCATTCTGAGTTTCTGTGAAACCCCTCATAAGCTACTTGAAGCTTGTTCAGAAAATCTAATGCTTCTGCCGATAAGGTCGACGAGGTAGGGAAGAAATGCATAGCAGCCCTTTATGAAAATTATTTCAAGCAATTAAATGTATTGTGCTACGAGATGTTTGAAAAATTGTTAAACAAAACGTAATTTCATCTTGCCTCTGTGCCTCCAACTGATGCAGCACCTTGACAATACTCGCTAAGGACGTATGTAATATGTAATATATTGTTCTTGGCAATGAGTTGTATTTCCATGTATGATTTCGATAAAACTACTTGTTCAAAATATAATATCCTGATACTTTTGAGAAGCAGAATTTAATGCGGAACACTTTTGAATACAACAATGTTTTTGATAAAGTGTTTAGTTTAGGTGGTATTCGAGAAAAACCTAAAATAGTCCGAAAATTTTGAGGCTTTTCGAACGTCATGACATACGCTCCACTGGGAAATTGGAACAAAACTCAAACTACTCTTATTAGAGGCCTAAATAATTGATGAAAACAGTTTCCAGAACTCCTCCAATTATTTCTAGGCAATAGTCTAATTTGCTTGGTCTATAAAACATAATTTCAATCCTAGATACCTGGGAATCAAACTTGATTCCTCTCTAAATTTCAACGTCCATTTAGATGATCTGCGTTTGAAGCTTAAAACTCGAAACAATATTCGTCAGAAACTAGCTGGTTCCTCATGGGGCGCTGATGCAACAATACTTCGTACGGCAGAGCTAGCTTTGGTTTTTTCTGCTGCTGAATATTGTTGCCCTGTTCTGTTGAACAGTGTTCATGTAAAAAAAATTGATGCCCAACTAAATTTTTCTATGAGTATTACTACTAGTACTATCAAATCTACACCTACTCCTTGGTTAAAAGTCCTCTCAAATATTGTCCCTCCCCATATTCGCAGAGAGACAACAGCTTTGAATTTTTGGAACAAATTCAATTCCTTTACAAATTCATTTCCCATAATCACCTATATTCCAGATAATGAGGTCCCCAAATTGAAGTTGCGTAAACCTTTTTCGTCAAATTTTCTGATTGATAAGTATAGAAGCGACAAAGAAATTTGGCAATCTGAATGGAATGTATCTTATTTCTGATCCTTCCATCAGAATTCCTGGTTTTGAGCATGGACGATGCAACAGTATGCTCTTCTGATGGAATTTGGTTGAGAGCGTGGGGAAAATGAGGAGACTATAGAACATCTTATAAATAGTTGTCCCATTTATAAATTTCAAAATGGTTTCGAGGCTATACATAAAGTAACAAATGCATTTCTGAAATGGGTGGTTAATTTCAAGATAATTTAATTTATTCTAAATATTGGTTTCTTTTCTGCTTTTGTCTTTTTTCATTTCAGATTAAGAATTGCGAGTCGTTTTGTGAAGAATCTGTTTATCTGAGCCCATCGACGGATAACATGAAGATGTGGGTTATGAGATTTTCAATAGACTTTTCTTAGACAATTTCAAAAATATGTATTAAGACTTTCGATTTTATTATATACATATTGAAATTTTCGAAAAAAGATTTTTCGATACACAACTCAAATATCGAGTGAAATATATCATGGTATGTCTCTTTTTCAAGCAGGCTATTATTAATCTCGTGTCAACTGTGACAGTTATAGAATTCAATGTTTCTCAATTATTGTTTCTTGTAAAATCTTGTGATCCACAATTTATCAAACTGACAAATTATACTTCAGTTACGCGGGTATATTCAAATAAAAGATAAATGATATAAAATGAAAAATATCAGTATTGAGCAACTGAAAAATAATTTCAAAACATGTATCAATAGAGTTCCTAATTGTATTTACATTGTAATTCAATAAAAGTTGTAATTAAAAAATGCAATTCATGTATTTCTTCGAATGTACAGGGATTTGGACAGTTATTATGAATCAATTTTTTCAGAAAACACCAATATTTTCTCTTTAGTGAGCAATTGCTTCATCGCAAATGGCAGGAACCACTCGTTTTTCATTCCTCTTGTCAACAAGTTGTTTAACACTTTGTGATATTGTTATCATTATAAATAATCTCTGTTTTTGAATACTGTTACTTTTCTTATTAAATAAAGAAATCATAGTAGAAACAAGTTTCAAGAAACACTCCTAGAGTATACAGGGTGGGCCATCCATAACTTTCCACCCCGAATTTTGAGCTTTGGGATGGAATAACGAAAAAACGCTCAGACAGGTCAAATGTTGTTAAAAGGGGGGACAAATAAGGGTGTTCAAATGAGTTTGATATCACTACCCCTCTAGCTGCAACCCTTAACAGCTCTCATTTCTGAATAGGGAAAAGGGGTCGTGCAGCACCTTGTTCGAAAGACAATTTCAATTTCCTGCATGGGTGTATCTTTTTTTCATTGCTTTATTATTATACAGAGTGACTCAGTATTCCATTGATAACATTCAGACGCCGAATTTGGATCTTTGAGATGGAAAAAATGCTCGGACGCGTCAAAAAATTAATTCGATATCACTACCCCTGTTTACTGTTTCATTCTGTTTAATAGTTGAACGATCGAAGAAAAAAAATAAAACGCTCATGCAGGTAATTGAATTGCCTTTTCAACAAAGCTACTCGACCTATTATCTTTATTCAAAAATAATTGCTTCAAGTGGTAGCGGCTAGAAGGGTAGTGATATCGAATTCATTTTTTGACCCGTCCTAGCGTCTTTTCCATCTCAAAAATCCAAATTCGGTGTGTGAAAGTTATTGATGGAATACTGATTCACTCTATATAATGATGAAGCGATGAAAAAAATACACCCATGCAAGAAAACGAATTGCCTTTCCAACAAGGTGCTGCTCGACCCCTTTTCCCTATTCAAAAATGAGAGCTGTTAGGGGTTGCAGGTAGAAGGGTTATGATATCGAATTCATTTGAACACCCTTATTTGTCCCCCTTTCAACAAAATTTGACCTGTCCAAGTGTTTTTTTCGTTATTCCATCACAAAGCTCAAAATTTGGGATGGAAAGTTATGGATGGCCCACCCTGTTTATAATAATATAACTAAAACTAATATTTTCTAACTTGATAGCTTACAATTGTGGAATATCTGAATATCAAGTTCTATGACCTCCTCAGTTGAAAAGGTATGAATCAGAACCAAAACCTCCTTTGATTTTGTTGATCAAAAAATGTTTTTTCGGAATTATAATTATTATTATATAAAAGTAAAGAGCTGAAAACAAGCCTATGAACTCACAAAAAATATTAATATGCAAAAAATATACAACGAAACTTAAAGAAATGAGCAGTAGTGAAAAAATTTTCAATAACAAAAAAGGAAACCGAACAGCTCAAACAGTAAAATTGTCATATATCAACTCTGAAGCATATCATGATATATATTTTTGAAACTAAGAAAAGTCTATCGAGAAATATCATAGCACACCACGGTGTTCATTTGAAAATTTTTATTCTAATTGCTTTAATTTGATTCAGCTCAAAATTTTCAATAGCACCTGTGAAAAATACTGCCCTTTATCATGTTGAAAAATTCAAATAAATAACGTACCAATAGCATATACTTTCATAGCTTTCATACTACCACCCCAAGCTCCACTGAGTGTAACTAAGGTTTTGATATGTTTATCTTTCCAATCTTGACTTTGCTGATTCAAAAAGTGCAAAGACATCAATGCTCCCATTGAATGCGCTATCAATATGACAGGTTGATTGTTATTCTCTTGATATGTTTGCTCCACCAAGTTTTTGAGATCGATAAAATATTGGGCATTTTCGTCTGAAAAAAAAACAAAGATATATTCATGGTGTAGAACTCAAAATATTACATACTCTCATATTTGCTATCGATATCAAAATAACAATTTTAAAAACATGTAGCATTCATTTTGAGTCAAAGGAACTTTCTTATGGGTTAGGGGATATAGTGTTTTGATTGAGAAAGAAACAATCCGAAACAACCTGATATCTCCAACAAATGATAGTTACTAAATAGTAAGGAATAATGAATTTTTCAATTGACTAACTTCAATTGTTCACATTGTATTGACTTCTGAGTGTCTGGAATCAACCAAAGTAAATACTCACTTGGGGCTTTTCTGAAGTCATAAGGTGCACCTTTAACGGTAACATTCCTTTCATGGCCCAAGCTCACCAACAAATCTGCAATAACTGTAAAATATGAACCAGTGGAAGCATGACTTGGGTCTAACCATTCAACACTTTCAGTTCCACCAAAACCAGGTACTCTAAGATACACCCCCTCAGTACTCCTTGTGGTTCTTGTTTGATTGTCGTAAATGAGTTTCATATTATCAATCCAACAATCTATAACAAAGGGGACCAAGAGCTCCATGTTCAACCAAATATTAAAGTAATCATTTGTTTGTTTCTGGCACAAGTAATGAACCGAAGTGGTTTTGTTTAATTTTGCATCTATTTGACACCCTCCATCTCCAGGAATCAAAATTACTGGATTTAAATTGGCACATATTAAACCTAAATTATATGTGAAAAGTAAACAATATTTCAGGTTACTTTTCAATGACATCTCGCACTGCGACCTTGATAAACACTACTCTGTGCGTAAAGTGTGAAGGGAACACCAGAGACAATAGAATTCTCTTTCTCTAAACCAAACACTCAACACTGAACAGATTTTGGAGTACGCCAATTTCAATACATGCACGTATCGAACTTTTCTTTGTTATAATGTTAATGAATACCGTCAGACAATTTGTCTATTTTCGATGCAATTTTTCATCATTGTTTTCGTTCGATTCTGATAACCTATCAGTTTTGAACGTAATTACCTATAATATATCGAAATGAATTACGAAGTTTTATTCACGACGTTCAATATTTCAGACAATGTTACTTACGCTAATCGTCATTTGATAGATATATATGTATATATATTACAAATATTTTCATTAGATATCGAACGAAATTTTGTTCTCGTACAACTTATTGGAAATTAAATGTTGTTGAATGAATTTCTGATTTCACAAATGAGGTTTGCGAAAGTAAAAACGTAATCAAAACTATTAGAAATTTCGTACAATTTCATTTCGCAGTTCAATTTTCTACGAACACCTGGATAATAAATCTGATATCACTTCCAGTAATAAATGGAAAATGCGTGATTTTAAAACCATCAGTGTATTCAGAAGAAGGAAGACTGAAAATTGTTTGTACGAAAAATAACTATCACGCAATTGTTGAATTTTCAATTATTATATCAGTTGAAGGTTCAACTTTCTCTAGAAAATTGGGAAAAAGCACTCCAATAACAAACCTTAAAAAATATTTTTACAGTGTGATGTTCGAATTGTGAGCCTTTATTATACTTTATTCAAATACTGAAACTAAATTAATTTTTCAAGAATATCCATCTCTCAATTGATGATTTTAAGAGTGATAATCAATAACTTTATTAATTTTAAGAAAATTTGACAACTAAGCAATTTAAACTTAGAACTGCCAAATTTTGCTGAAATTAATAACCTTGTTCATTATCACTCTTCATTTTTCCAATTAGGTACACAATGCGCTAGCAAATTGTTTTTGATCATAAAATGCCAGTTTTTTCGAAAACGGTCCGCTTTGGAGCGATGGACCAAGGGTACCTTTTTTATGTAGAACCCATTGGCGCATCAGAATTTGTTGCGCAAATGCAGATTCGTACAGTGGTGTAAAAGTTGGGGCGTAAAACCTTTGTGCAAATTCAATATCTCCGCCACTGGCTCGTCTCAGGGGCGTTGCGAGGCCCCGGGCGGGAAGTCTTCGCGAGGCCGTTTTTCCTTCGTGAAAAGTATGTGATGCGAAAGTAAGTCCGGTTGTTTGGTATAGGTTATTGTCATATTTGACAAGAAATGCTAAAGTTTTATAAAGATATAAAATTTGAGGTTTAATTAAAATATAATAATATAATATAACATATAAATATAATATAACATTGGAAGATTTACAAATTTAACAAATACAGAAATGATAAATTTAAAATTCATGTTTGCGGCCTTTCCTAGCACTGAAATCTTTAACTATAGTATCATAATCGATCGAATGAGCTACGTCGTTTTCTATTGATAGAATAGCAAGGGCTGAAAGCCGATCTTGTGTCATCGTCATTGAATTCCTTAAATATGTTTTTATGATTTTAAGTCTAGAAAAACTCCTTTCAGCAGACGCAACTGTAACAGGTGGCAATGATTCTCAAGACTATTTCTATAGTGGGGTAAACTTCAGTTAAATTTTTTTCAATTATGTATTTCAGCACCGAGACAATGTCGTCGTTTCCTTCATACACACGGATGAACATATTCAGTTCTTCGTACAATTCATGCCTATCAATATCACATGATTCTCCCACCGTCATAGATATTTGCAAGTCGTTGCAATGTGTCAAAAGCTCACTATCTCTAATTACTAATACTAATACTAATAAATTTCTTTATTTCAAAATATGTACAACATAGAGTGAAACAGTGTCAGAAGAATATACACTTATAAACTACCAAACCTAAAATTAAAGTACCCTGACAATGAGTATGGTCAGGGACGGGCCGAAGCCAAATTTTTGGGGGGGGGGGGAAATCCATCGAAAATTTTCCAACTGGACATTGAATTGACAGGAATTCGTTATATATATTTTGGTATAAATAATATTTATACACAAAAATAAACATAAGTTCACTAGACAGGGACATGGATTTAATGAAAGGTCGATTATAGATTATATATTGATAAGAAAAGAAAACAGGAGAGAAATAAAGGATGTAAGGGTGTATAGGGGTGCGGATATTGGAAGTGATCATTTTTTGTTGATCGCTAGAGTAAGAGGGAATGAAGGAGAGAAAAAACATGGTAATTTACAACGGAATGAAATATATGAGAAAATAAGAAGTTATAAACTGAGGGATGAAGACGTAGCGGAAAAGTATAAGGATAAAGTGAGAGAAAAACTGAATAGCATAGAATTAAAAATGGAGATGACTGTAGATGATTTGTGGAATAAGTTCAAGGCAGCACTGCAAGAGTCAGCTAAGGAAATATGTGGTAGCATAAAAACAAATAGGAACAAAAAATGCACATCATGGTGGAGTACAACCCTGAAAAATCAAATAAAGGAGAAAAAGGAATGTTGGAGAAAATACTTACATAATAAAACAGCAGAAAACTACGAGAAGTACAAAGAAAAAAGAGAAATTGTAAAAAAAGCTGTTAGGGAGGGAAAAATACGGAGTTGGAAGGAGTTTGGAGATAGAATGGAAAAAAATGCAGGAGAAAACCAGAAATTATTTTATCGCGTGTTGAAGAATATGAGGGAGGGTAAACAGATTGAAAATACATCTGTCAGATCCAAAAGGGGAACATTATTAACAGAAGACCAAGAAATAATGGGTAGATGGAGGGAATATTTCATGGAATTACTAGAGGGAGAGGAAATAAGAGAACATAGAGTAGGAACTGATTTCGGAAGAATAGAGGATCAATTTGGAAGCGGAGAAGAGGATCAAATAAGGATTGATGAAGTTAAAGAGGCCATAAAGAGACTCAAGAATGGAAAAGCAGCCGGAAACGATCAAATAACAGATGTTGAGAAATATGGGAGAGAAAGGTATTGAAATTTTGACGAAAATTTGTCAGAAGGCATGGTCTACAAAAAGGATACCAGAGAATTGGAAGATGGCATTGGTTGTACCGATATTTAAAAGTGGTGATAAAAAGGCGTGTAACAACTATAGAGGAATAAATCTTATGAGTACAGCACTGAAAGTATATGAGAGTATTTTAGAGAAGAGACTCAGAAATTTCGTTGAGCATACTTTAGATCCTGTACAAAGCGGATTCATGAAGGGCAGAAGTGTACAAGACCATATATTTGCAGTTAAACAAATTATACAGAAGATGAAGAAAACTGGTAGGAAGGCGTATTTTGTGTTTATAGACCTTGTAAAAGCTTTTGATAGAGTGAAGAGAGAGAAGCTTTGGGAAATATTGAGAAAGAGGGGAATTGCAGAACAACTAGTGCCATCCATAGAAAGTGTATACAGAGAATGTCAGAATTGTGTCGTATACAAGAATATGAGATCGGAATGTTTCCATACCAAAGAAGGACTAAGACAAGGAGGAGTTTTGAGCCCCACACTTTTTATAATATTTCTGGATGAGATCATAAAGGAAACAAAGGAAGAAATGAGAACTCTGATAGTCGGACACAGAAAATTGAGGAAGGTAGAGTCATCAACATTTGCCTTCGCGGACGATATTGTATTAATGGCAGGTTCGAAAAGTGCAATACAGAGGAATGTGGATGTTTGGAACGAGACACTGAAAAAGTATGAAATGGAAATAAACAAAAAGAAGACTAAGGTTATGGTGATTGCGGAAATGGAGGAGGAGGAGGATGTGCAACTAAAAATAGATGGTGAGCAAATAGAAAAAGTCAGTAGTTTCACATATCTGGGAGTTGATATAGATAGCAGTGGTAGTCAAGAGAGGGATATTGAAAATAGAATGGAAAAAGGAAATAGATTATTTTTTGCGCTCAATCGGAAATTTTTGAGGAAAAGGGAAATAAAGGAGAAAACCAAGATGACGGTGTACAAGAGCATATTCAGACCGGTATTAACTTACGGCTGTGAAACCTGGGTTACTACACAAAGAAGTAGAAGCAAATTACAGGCAAGGGAAATGAAGTATCTTCGAAGTGTGAAGGGTATAACACGATTGGATAGAAAAAAAAATGATGATGTTAGGAAGGAATTGGAGATAGAGTCAATGGAGGATTATGTTGGAGAAAGGCAGATGGGATGGTGGGGGCACTTAATGCGAATGGAAGAGGATAGACCTACAAGACAGATATGGGAGGCGAGAGGCAAAAAAGGAATAAAAGGGGAAGACCTGGACTGACTTGGGACGATATGGTTACAAAGGAAATTTTGAGAAGAGGGAAAAACATCACTGAAGCTAGAACGTTGGCGGCAAATAGAGAAGAATGGAAGAAAATTATCAAATTTCAGTTGTAATTTTAGAATATGTTATTTTGAGACCCAAACACCGAAAGGTATTATTGGGATTTTTGATTATATATATATATATATAAATAATATTTGTTTCGGTTAAAAAAATTCAAAATGATGAATTTCAACAGAGTGAGGAGTAATTAACTTTTTTTCCATCTACCGAACATACATATAAGTAGATTTATTGAGTTTTTTTTTCATAAAGAATATCTTGATGTTGCTTGAAACTTTGAAAAACATTACTTGTTTGTTTCTTCAGTTTTGTAGCTTTTCATCATTTCGTGGAATCTGGGAGCGAAGGCACGGCGCATTGTCATCAGAGAAAATTTTTTTCGGAAAAATCTATTCTTTTCATTCCGTGAAAGGAGTAAATATTGGGAATCAAAGTGATGAGAAATTAACGTTGATTTTCCAATTACCCAATATTCAATAATGTGGGTTTCTCTCTTTTATGGAATGGTTTTTTTTTTGTAAGGAGTACCATGAAGTATGTTTGATACTTTGAGACACACTATTTGTTTCATTCTTTAATTTATTTCAGTTTCATTATTTGGTGTATCTCAAAATTTGAAGCATCATGAAACAAAATATTTTTCACAAAAAAGCAGATTTCATAAAATAAAGAAATATATACATATGATTGTATGTTGGGTAGGTGAAAAATCAAAGTAAATTATTTACCACTTTGATAAGATTCAAAATATTGAAACTGCTCATCCCTAACATGGGTCCATTTCACAGAATAAAAGGAACAAAATTTTCAGAAAAAATATTTCGTTTGATTAAAAAATGAGCCTCACTTTTGCTTACAGATTTCATGAAATGAAGAAAATCAAAACAATTCCCTAATTTACACAGAAAATGTGTGTCAAAGTGTGTGTTATAAATCATGATACTTCCTTCCTAAAAAGAAACAGATCCCCGATTTGGTAGGGAAACGGTTTCAACCTAAATCACTCATATTGAAGAAACAATTTTGAACAAAATTTCCTAATTTGAGTTGGCGATTTCGAACCCTTTTGCAGCGTTCATTGCAATTAGTGTTTGGAATTGAGGATATATTTGGTATTTTGATTGATTGTTGTTGTGACTTCCGATATTCTGTGGTCACTACCCATAAATTTCTCTCAAACTTGTTCTCCTTCGTGCAGTTTCTGTTCATAATTTTTTTAAAATTTTTTATGAGGCACCACATAACTCAAACTTCACTTTGAATCTTTTTTAGTTCATTATTTAAATTTATGTACACATATTGTTTATTCGCAAACCTATAACACAATGTACGAAGAGCGTGATAATTCTGCTTATCTGAAAGTAACAGCTTAAATTTATGATACCAGATGGTTTTTTTATGACACAGTCCATGCGACGTAACTGAAAAGTTTACAACTGGGTACCTATTTCTCTTCCAACACTTGATGGTGAAAATATTGGGTTAAATAACATTTATTGCCGGCTATACATATATTGTCAACTACTGACTGCAAACTTGTTTTTTCTAATTCAGATTCCTTCGTATTCCTCAACGCTCTTGAAATTATGTATTTCAACTGCTTCGAAATTTTACCAACTGCTTTGAACTTTTTCCAACTGTTTTGGTATTTTTTCCCAAAGCTTTGAAATTTTGCCAACTACTTTGGAATTTTTGCAACCCTTTTGAAAATTTTTCCAACTGCTTTGAAATTTTTCTAACTCCCTTGAAAATCTTCCAACTGCTTTGAAAATTTGCCAACTTCGTTCAACATTGGGGGGGGATTTTAGAAAAGGACGACAGCAAGCTAATTGGTCTATAATTTTCCATAGATGTTGCTTCTCCTTTTTTATAAATAGGCCTAATAAGTGACATTTTCAACTGTTTTGGAAATATTTCATACTGAAAGGAGTTGTTCACTATATAAGAGAGAATATTTTTGATCTCATTCACACAATTCTTAATTACACTGGGGGGTACATCATCCTCTCCGCTTGTGAATTTATTTTTCAGTTTATTTATAATTTCTTCTATTTCTTCTGGCGTTGTTTGTTTTAATTGAAATGTTCTACTGTTTAAAGGAATATTGTGAGAGGATGGTGTATCCACCAGGTCACCTAGCAATCTAGGTATTTTCTCTATATGGAAAGTATTGTACTCATTTGCTTTCTCCCTTGCATCACCCAAGAAAATATGTTCATTGTTATTTCTCTTCTTAGTATTTCCCCTTATTTCGCTACAAATTGACCACATGGTTTTGTTCTGATTTTTTGATTTCTTAATTCTATCATTATAATGATTTTCCCTAGCCTTTCTCAACAATTCTTGATATTTTACTCTTTCATTGTTATATTCTCTTCTGAAAGTATTATTTTTTGATTTTAATGTTAAAAGTATATCCAGTCTTTTCTTACAGTTTATAACTTCTTGTGTATTATAATAATTTTTTGGCCTATTGATCTTTTTAACACATTTTAAAGGAAAACATTGTTCAAAAATGGGCATAAATGTCCACTGTTTTCAGCTGGATCAGGATTAGAATCACTTACAGGCAATGAATGTTTCGTAGAGGTTTTTTTGATCATCATATTTCATGAATTTATATAAAGATCCACTTAGATTTTCTTGTTCCTGCTTTCTTTTGATTGCTCGTTTCCTTTTTGAACTATCCGACTCGAATTTTCTACCGGCATCTCGATCACGCGAACTAATTTCGAAAATCTTGTTGAATTTCGAACAAAGTATCAGAAATAAATTTTAAGTAACACACGGTTTTTCACACTTTTTCGGTTCTTCACTATGAAAATGACCCGTTTGCTCATTCCGTTCTAATGAAACAAACCAATTGAACCACAAGTCTTGGACTTTGGATCTACAGCGGGGGTTGAAAAAGAGACGGGTAGCGGAATTCCCACAGATGGTGATAATAAATGATGAAAGTACTATCAGGAATTTTGAAAATTTTTCGGTTTCGAAGAGAAGACCATAAAAATCAAACTGTTTATTTTTATGATCCAGATGAACAGAATAGAAAGTTTCATGAGAAATGGCACCATATTGTATGCATATTTCTATTGAAAACAGTGGTTTTTTACGATATTTCTATCGAAAATTTCTCTGCAAAATCCACCATAAATGACTTTTCCTGGGATTGTCCGAGCGATTGAGGAGCCACTAAATTATCAGTTTGATTGAGGGCGTGAAGTCCCAGTTGTATCAAGTCCGAAAGCTCAGTGCAGTTCGTGGTAGTGTTGTGCAACTTGGATACTTTTGAGTATCCGATATACTAAAACGAGTATTATGTATTGGATGAATTCATTGGATAGTTTGTATCCAAATTTATGCTTACAAGAGATACACGGAAAAGAACGGCTTGGAAAACTAACGAATTGAATTATTTTCCCAATTCGATGACCACTTTAATTTATTCGAAAAATGAGAATATGATCTCTAAATGTAAATGAAGAACCAAAAACAATGGAAGTTTTCAATAAGAAAAAATAGAATATAACAAAACTGAACCCAATTTTCTCATCCCTAATCACTAGATTTGCAAAAAAAACAGATTTCGCTCTTCTTCTTCCGTAATATTCTACATTCATTCATAAGACAAAAATTCAACAAATATTTCTAAGGGACCGCCAAAGAACGGTCAACAGGGCTATAAATATTTTATGAGGTTCCAACATCTGGGATAAGTAAACATTGTAACTAAATACTTAGATAATTTTCACCCTAATTGTGTTGTGTGCATTCTATTCTACCTACTGATCTGGTGGATCGGACATCTGGTGCCTCAATTACCCATTCGGACTTTCCAACAAGGCGCAATATTCAAAAACTACAAAATGGTTTCTTCAATTTTGTTCTGAATGAATGTATTGGTTAACTAACTTTTTTCGAATTTACCCTTATGTTCAAATGATCTAAATCAATATCAAAATTTGCTCGGGTTGTTGCGCGCGAGGCCCCACCAAGAGCGAGGCCCTGGGCGATTGCCCCGTTCGCCACCCCCTAAAGCCGCCACTGGCTCGTCTAATGACACCGAATAAAGTGAAAGAAAGTAGCTATTTATTAATGATAATATGTGTACAAAAACTCAATTCTGTAATCCAAACGGTTCGTAGATATTAGAAAAAATCTGAAATAAATATAAATTTTTTACACCCTGTATCTCGAAAAGGAGGACCCGCAGAAAAAAACGAAAAAGGAAAAATTCTATTATTTTTTCATGATAATCTATGAGACACTTATTTAGAAACACTCTGTAGTTTAACAATGGATGAATACACACGCAAGCGCACGTTTGTAGGATCTAAAACGCGCGTTTGCATGAGTATGGTAATAATGGAGCTCTCGTGTTCACCTTTTCATCGCATATTAGTGAATGAATAAAGTCTATTATTATTATGAATATCATTAATGAGCTCATTCACCGAACGAAGATTTCGCTACCGCCCCGCTACTGCATAAATTGAAAGCGCTCCCAAAAATGCCAACTGCTCCATAAGTAAAACGTGTATTTTTTATTTTAAATAGACGATTTTACGACAAAAAAAAGTCGATATGAACATTCATATTTCGCACCGGACTCGTTTTATTAATTTCTCGTGAACTTGAAGATGCCGATATGAGGACGAGCTCCTTGCATTACCAGATTAGAGGAAAAGATTCCTGACGACGTATACTACTTGAACAGAGCGAAAAAATTGGACTTGCGATGGGGCTCTGGGGTTGAAATTTCAACCCCTAAATTTTCTGGTGGTGTTTCGATCAGAACGCGGAATCCTTGCATAATCATATTCACAGGAAAAATTCACTTGGTTATCATCATCAAATAGCGCGAAAAAGAATCGACTTGCGATGGGGCTCTGGGGATGAAATTTCAACCCTTAACTATTCTAGTGAGGATTTTAGTTGAAGTATTCGAAATTTTCGGACTATTTAATTTTTTCTCGAATAACACCTAAATAAACTAAGCACTCAATCCAAAACATTGCTATATTCAAAAGTGTTCCGAATTAAATTCTGCTTCTGAAAAGTATTAAGATAATATATTTTGAAGAATTCGTTTTATAGAAATAATACATCGGCAAATTTGGCAAATTTTTACACTTTTCGAAAAAAACACATTTTTTCATCATAAAACCGTTGATTGAAATATTCTTTGAATACTTCAATCAACGATAAAACGTATAATATCTTTGGAAATACGAGCTTTAAAACAAAATGTTATTGAACGAGAGTTGTGGGCCATCAAATTGTGCGATAAATACGTAACCCACCCCCTCTCATCCGCAATGTTAAATTGCACAGTAGATCATCCTATTGAGGATGCTGATCATTTAATAGTAGCTAGTACTGTTGAAGTTGCTAAGCAGTCCCATGAGTGTGTGGTTATTGTTGGCGAGGACACTGACCTCTTTGTAATTTTGACTGCTCCAGCCCCTATGTTCACAAAATTTTTCTTATTCAAGCCTGGCAAAGGCATGCAAGGGGATAAATTGTTATTCTCCCTTGCACTACAACTTCTTCTCTGTTTAGAAAAACAACATATTTTTCCCTCCTTCCGTTCTTAGCGAGTGTTGTCGAGGTGCTGCTTCAGTTGGGGGCAAGATTAAATGAGGTTTTGGTTAACAATTTTTCGATAATCTCGTATCACAATACATTGAATTTCTTGAAATAATTTTTATAAAGGACTGCCATGTACTTCTTCCCTGTTCCGTTGACCTTATCGACAGAAGCATTAGATTTGCTAAACAATTCTGCTGCTTTCAGCAGGTTTGTGTTGATGTCAGACGTCTTCAAGAATTTCATTTTTCTTTTACCGAAAGAGATGACGTAGTGTCGCAGCCATTAAAAGCATGAAGGAATAATAAGTTGTTTTTCGAAACAGATGAAAACTTGTAGTGCAAGGGAGAAAAGACAACATCGTCTTGCTTGCATTTGCCAGGCCTTAATAAAAATTGTTGGTTCACATAGAGGCTGAAACAATCAAATTATAAGAAGCTCAGTGACCTCCCCAACAATATCCGCGAACCCATGAGACTGCTGAGCTAATCAACAGAACTAGCTACGATGAAATGATCAGCATCATCAGCAGGATGAAGTACTGCGCGATTTAACATTGTGGTTTGGTAGGGTGGCTTGGCGTATTTATCACAATATGATGGTCTACAACTCTTATTTTATGACATTTAGTTCTAAAGTTCGTAGTTCCATAGGTATTTCACGTTTTATAGTAAAAATAGTATATTCTAAAACAAGTTGCAGAATGAGCTTCTATTCCAACACGAATGTGAAGTTCGAAAACGAGCGACGAAGGAGCGAGTTTTCGATAGCATGAGTGTTGGAATTGCCTTCTGCAACGAGTATTAGACGGTATTTTCTCTATTTCAGTCAATTTTTGTGAAATACTCTCGAAATTCAAATGAAAATTCAGATTAGTGACTTTTGTTTTGTATCTTGGCAGTTGGTGTGACATACGAAATCTGACAGATCACGGAATTTGAATTGATTTGATTCGAAACTTGATTCGATCGGAGGTCAGTACTGACAACCATAAAACGAAAAATATAACTGAAAACAATGCTGTAATGAGATTCATTACAGCACTACTTTTAGTACTGTAATGAACTCATTACGATACTGAAATAGAGAAAATATGTTTATTCGAAAAGTGTGAAAATTTGCCATATTTAGATGTATGATTTCTATGGAACTACTTGTTCAAAATATTATGTCGTTAAACTTTTAAGAAGCAGAATTCAATGTATAATAGACCCCTTCATAAGGGATTGTCTAGATGTTAAGGGGGTTGACGAATGAGAGCGTCAACCCAATAAACAAAATTTGAGTGGGTACGGCCTTCTGCAGAAATGAGAAGGTCTTAGTGTTATTTTTCCTCCAGAGAGTTCTGAGTTTTAGGAATAATTGAAACCACTGAAGTAACTTAACAAAAAAAAAATCTATTTTTCAAAATACCTACAAAATATACTGAGGTAACAAAGTAATCCCTACGTCTGTACCTCAGATTATATAAGAAAATTTAATGAAGAAAATATAAGTTTCCCTGTTCCCTGGGTTACTTAATTACGCAAAATCCAAAATAACCTAATACTAAGAAATGTAAGTTGTGAGCAGATAGGAGATGAGAGATGACAAGACTTTTGGACTTGACTATTCTCATAAAATAAAATTGGAAAATTCTGACCTTGGTCTCTTTCTAATAATTCGGCTTTTCTCCACTGGTATCCACGAAGCGATCCTTTCTCTCTGCTCAATCTACACGCACTTCCGTTTCGGTTTCGTGATTTACCGACGAGTACGTGACTTTACAATACAAAATCTACAAGTCTCCGCTTAGGACTTAAAAACTGACTGTGAAATTTTCTATTTCACTCCCAAAAATAAACCACGAGCCGAACTTCGCGAGCACGTCGATGAACCCCTTTGGTTCTTATCCCAGAAGGTACTGATTATCCCTTGACGATAAAAATTAACTATTCCTCTACTTGTGGGTGTTTCTTTCCCCTTCAAAAGTTGGCATTACCAATAAGATTCCTTTTTTAAAGGTTCTTCCTCTTTGTGGGAGGATCAAAAAAATGATGCCAGTTGGCCGTTTTCAAGTCCCACGGTTCTACATACCCTTTTTGACCCATAATCATAAATAATACCTTCTTATGTTTTTCTTAAGTGTGGAAGTGTTAGTTTTCATGAGTTTGAAGATCATGAACTCTAATAAATCCACAACTTTTATTTATAATAAACTTATTCGAAAACGACCGTTTTCGAATATTTACGATGACGGGGTGAATAGTTAATATTTGTCACAGTTTGATTTCTTTGCGTCTCGTAGTTAGACTGCGCTGACCGGATTTATTTTAATGCGTGCTGATTGATTGATGATAACGTAGCTGTGGAACCGATATGCATTCCTCGGATACAGTGCCGTATTAAGAGGTTTCAGTATTGCATTGTTAATGAGGAAATTACCAATTTCCCCATTTATTACAAATGCTTAACCTTTTTGAATAACACAAAGTTTTTGATAAAATGCTTAGTTTAGGAGCTATTCGAGAAAAACCTAAAATAGTCCGACACGACATACGCTCCACTGGGAAATTGGCGCAAAGCTCAAACTACTCTTATCAGAGGCCTAAAGAAATGATTAAAACAGTTTCCCGAATTCCACCAATTATTTCCAGGTACACCATTTTTTGAAGCTAATTTGCTTGGCCTAATGAGTCTATTGACTTTTTTGAGAGGAAACGAAACAATTGTCGGTATTTACCTTAATTTCAGTACAATTTTGAATTCCTGGTGCTTCCTGAACGCAAAATTTCATGCTCTCCAATGTTCACGCTAATTACCTTTTCTGATTGGAGTACCCGTTTTGGAGTTACAGCTCTTCAAAGTGCCAAAAATGAATTTATCGAACAATGTTCAATAAGTCATTAGATGCAGAATTTAATTCACTTCAATTTAGGACAGGATAACTTTTTCTGTGCGAGGCTTCATTAATGAGATATAAGCAAAAAATTTGAAATGTTCGAAAATTTTGAGATTTTCAGGCCCTCAAAGTTTTCTCGAGGAAAATTTTGTTGGATTCGCTTAATTTCTCATTACTGGGGTATCAAGACACCAAGACACCAATTAAAAGTCAGAAACATAACTTTTGTGAGCAAACACCCTTTTAATGTCTAGATTGACTGGACTATAATAGGAGCACTACAATGAGGTGCTCGGCATAGCTCCGTTCGCAGTGTTGATTTTAATTTTAGTGCGGAAGCTCTTACCTTTCAACCGAGTCAAATTTTGTTGGGACCAAGGCGTGAAATAATCCAAGGTACCCACGCATACTGGTTGGTACGCTGCGAATGCACGTAAAACTCGAAATGATACCCCGCAGCTAGCCAAGTACAATTCGAGAATTGGGCAATCGGCCGAAATTAACAGGTCAATACAACCATGATCAAGCGTCAAGGGAAACCTATCGTAATAATCCGTAATAAACCATTATGTATTCTAACAACAATCATTGTTTCGGGACCGACGAGCAAATATGCTCAACTGATGTGTACGGGCAATTAAAAAACATAAGCTAATATTGACGTCTTGAAAAAAAGTTCGAACCGTTTGTGCAACTCCGCCGAGAACTGGTTGTTAAACTGGAGGAACGGAGCGAATGAGAGGAACCTCTGAATTTTGATCAAATTATAATGTGCGATTTTTATAGCTAGTGATAGCTCGGGCGCGCGATTGCGGCTGTTGTGTGCTATGGGAAATTTCGTGCTGTGGAAAATCCGTTGATTTTTTTGGATCTGTAATAAACGAAAGCATAATTGACTTTTCAAATTTGGTGAGTTGGTATTAATTTAATTTTTTGATCGCCCAACTGATTGACAACATAAATGCATCATGCCAAGGTACTGTTTCTTTTCCTTTCATACAGGGCGAATCTCCGATATGAGTACACAGTGTCTCATTTAAATTCACAAACAGAAATATTCCAACAACTTTTGTTCCTGAAATAGAGGGCTAAAACTAAAATGTTCACTTTTGAAGATGTTATTATTTCTCAGGCCTTGTATAAGATGAAAACTACTCAAAATAGATATTTCTACATAAAAGTCAATGGTGTATTTAAATTTTTTTATAGCACTGTTTTCAAAATAAGGCACAAATTCGAAATTTTTGAAATGGAATACCCTATATGTTTTAATCTCAAAATTTTGCAGTTATTTTTCTGAATACATTGATGTATCACATTTAATCTTTAATAAATTTTAGCTTCAAAAATTCGGAATTCTTTATTGGTGTTTGTTTTTTTAATAGTGGGCTATGAATTCTTTCACACATGCATTTAATTATTACTTTTTCAAAACGTCATCTGATTTTAACCCATTTATTTCATTATGATTTGAACATAAACTTTAAAAATCATTCTTCAACAAGACCTTAAAAATGTCGAGAACAGAAGAAATAATGAAAGGTTAGGTATTAATATTTATGTTTTTTATGCATGTCCAACTTGTATGCATGTGAGAAAGAATCCATGTCATACTATTAAAAAAACAAATAAAGATATGAATTTTTCTGATTTTTGAATCTAAAATAGATGTATTCAGAAAAATAATTGCAAACATTCGACGTTAAAATATCTAGGGTGCTTAGAAAGAAGAAAATTAGTCAAAATTGGTGGTTTTTGGTGAAATAAGTTTATTTATTTCTGCAATTCAAATGTTACAAGAACAATAACACAGGAAAAAAAGCAAATTACAATTCAAAAAATTCATCAAAAGAATATACAGTTTTCTCAATCAAAAGGCGTCTCAATTTCATTCTGAAAACAGATATAGAACGTGCATTCTGTAAGTCAGAGTCAAGTGCATTGAAGAACTTGCAACCCATGTATATGAAACTCTTCTGGTAGAAGGTGGTTCTATGTTGCACTGGTAGCAGTGACGATTTGAACCGAGTTGAGTACGCATGATCAACCCTGTTTTCAGAAAGTGAGTGCTTGTTTTTGTAAACATAAATACATGCTTCATATATGTAAAGACTAAACAATATCAAAATTCCTAAATCATGAAAAGCTTCCCTACATCATTGCTTATATTTTAAATTTGCTATGATTCTTATTGCAAACTTCTGGAGAATGAAGACCCTATTAGCTGTAGTACAGTTTCCCCAGCATAAAATCCCATATCTAAGGTGAGAGTTGAAAGTGCTATAATATAGGCTTAGTAGCATACTTATATTGCAATAGTTGGACATGAACTTGAGCGCATAACAAGTTGTTTTAAGTCTTTCGCAGAGATTATCAATTTGTGGATCCCAGTGCAATCTGTCATCAATCAAAATACCGAGAAACTTTACTGTGTCCGTTGTGGTTAGATACAACACATCATCAGCATTGAAAATTGAGAATTGACCATTGCTATTGTTGATGTTGAAATTCATAATAACTGTTTTCTCAATATTTAGGGATAACATATTTTTTCTCGACCAATTTGAAATATATAGGTAAATCTCTTCAGTTAACTCTGCCAATCTACCATAATCATTAACTTTCATGAGTACATATTTGTATCATCAGCGTATGCAATTACAAAAATATCATTGAATGTATTATTCAAACAATTCAGCAGATCATTGATATAAACTAAAAATAATATTGGACCTAAAATGGATCCCTGTGGGACTCCCATCTCAACATTTATACTTCGACCCCTTATATTATTCACAACAACAAATTGCCGCCTATCTTTCAAATATGATTCGAAAAGTTTTAATGGAAGTCCTCGTATTCCGCATCTTTGCAATTTAAGCAATAACAGCTGATGATCAACATAATCAAAATCACAGGAATAATCAACAAACAAACATCCCATTTTAAATTTACCATCAAGACTGTTAACAATATTCTGAGTAAAATCATATAAAGCTGTTTCCGTACTCCTACCCTTCAAGAAACCATGTTGACTCTGAGAAAATAAACCCTGACCATCAAAAAACGATACTATCTGCTCTTTCATATTCAATTCGAACAGTTTTGATATGCTACATAATAAACTAATGGCCCTATAATTGGAGTATAAATTTCTATCGCCTTTTTGGTAAGCAGGAAAAACCTTGGCCAATTTTAAAGATTCAGGAAAAACACCATTTTTAACAGAAAGATTGATTAAGTGAGCAATAATATCGCAAATTTCATATTTGCATTTTTTTAATAAATTATTAGAAATCTCATCGTGGCCAGCAGTATGAGAATTCTTTAAACGTTGAATCATTTTTACTACATCAAAAGAACTAATAGGATCCATGAAAAAGGAAACATGACTCAATGCAATCATGAAATCAGGGAAGTTCCAGTCTTTATTAACATTAGGTGATTTTATACAAAATTGAGTGCTGAATTCTCAACCATACATTGCTCAGAAATGACATTCCCGTTATAATCTACCATCTCAATGTTACTGTTCTTATTAGTTTTCCTGAGTTTATTTATTATTTGCCACATAGTTTTAGTCTTATGAAAAGTCTTCTGAAAAGAAAATCGTATCCTATCTTCAATTTCTGCCTTTTTTGAATCCCTTAGTCTCTTTCTGTACAAATTAGTAACTTTTTTACGTGTGTTTACATACTTATTATCATGTTCTGCAAGATCGGTGTAGAGATTTAACTTTTTTTTTCAATTCTAATAATTCTTCAGACAATTTAATTTTTTTGGCTTTGTTGATCTTAATATGCCAGACAGGAAAAGATAAGTCGGCGAAGTAGAGTAATATATTTGAAAATACCTCAAATGCATTATTGGCATCCCCTTCAGTATATACCATATCCCAAGATTCATTGAAAAGAAAACTTTTAAATACTCGGACATTATTATCATTCATATCCCTTATGCATACTCACTCATCAGGTTTTATATTTATGCTGTTAACCTGCAATCTTATTATTTGACAATAGTAATCCAATAAGTTGAAATCTCTAACATCAACTTCATAATCAACATCAAAAGTTACCAGAAAATTATCTAAACAAGTGCTGGTTGATTGGGCAACTCTAGTTGGAATGGGAAATTGTATTTTTCATTTCATAACACCCAAGTAAATCATCAAGAAGGTTAAGTCGTAAACTTCTCACTAAAAAATCTCCACCAATAATTATTTTAACTCGAGATGAAGATGCACAGTCAAGTAAACCACTTAGGAACAATAAGAATTCGTTAAAATCACCACTAGGGGGCCGATATATTACAATAAGTAAAAGTCTATATTTCCTAACATTACAGCAGAACATTCAAGAGTACCCTCCTTACAGAATTCGCTGACATCAAATGAACTACAGTCAGTTGAAAGTCTATCATTTACATAAATAGCCGTACCCCATGAATAAAGGTGGTACGACAGTATGAAGAACACAGTGAAAAAATTTTCAACTTGAGACATGATAATTCATCCTGTTTTAACCAATGTTCAGTGATTAAAATGAAATCGGAATAATCAAAAGTCAATTCCAACTCGAAAATTTTGTTTGAAATACATTGTATATTCTGATGTGAAACAATAAGTTTCATATCAGGGCGCACTAAACATTGGGTATTTCTAAAGAAGAAGATGGTTTTAAGTTTTGTTGTCGAGAAGAATCCTCGATTACTTTATATTTTTGGTTATCTAGGAATTTTTGTCCTCTAACAAAATCAAAGCGCTGGTAAATTACACCTTTAGGTGTAATTATAAATTGTGTCATTATAAATTGTTTGTTTATATTTAGGATCAACTCCTACTAAGAAACAATTGTTATCATTAATTTTATGATATGTATCGACCTTTTTAACAAATTCATCTTCTTGGTTGGTTTTTAACACATTACTTGAATACCTCTGTATTTTATCCGGAGAAGTATCATCCTTTACTCTCTTCAAAAAGACCCATACTTTTCTCTTTTCGGGATCTGCACTTCCTTCAAAACGGGATTCCGGTTCCAAAGACGTAGAGACATCTGCGGTACCAATTCTACCCCTACGTTTCTTCCTCTTTACTTGGATAAATCCATCCTGATCTAAATTACCTCCATTTACTGAAGATGATCTCTGGACGCCTTGTTTATCACGATTCACATTGTTTACATTTTGCGAACCTTCTAAGATTGACGTTTGATGTGTCTCATGTGTGTTAACAGAAACATGTGAATATTGACGTTCTTTTCCAACCGATGCAATTTCATCAACTATATTTACATCAGCATGTGAAGTATAATTTCTTGATTTCATATTTACTTTTTCAGTAAGAATCGAATTGTCCCTTGATTTTAGCATTGATATAATTTCAGACTGATCAAGAATTCGTAGTTCTAGATGTTGAACTAATGTTTTCAATGTATCAATTTCACTTTTCATTGAAACGTATAATTCACCACATTTGAAATCGTTGACAGACTCCTTTCCTGGATTATCGGAATCACATAATTCTTCTTTATTTGAACCGGGAAAAATCAGATTTGTAAGAAAACTGTTCAACAAATCACTTGAGAGATCACTTGGGATGATTTTAGTCACTACAATGTCAACTATGACTGCTTTATTCAACTTATTGAGCTCTCGAGTTAGGAGCTCACGATCACGTGCAGTTTCTTTATCGGCCATCTTTACAACTATAATTAACTATGAACTTATTAATATCATTATTGATCATCTTGTCATTCTGACAATTTTCGAAATCAAACAGCAAAATTTCTAGCTCCTCCAAAAATGGAGGTTTGGGCATTGGGCCAGCAACCAAACACCAAATATGTTAACAAAGTTGCTGAATTTCTCATTCAACAAGCCTTGGAATAGCAGTGGTAGTATACAACTATGAACGAGTAAATGGACTAAGTATGGGAATAATCACTTGAATATACAAGGAATATCAAGCACCAGGGGATCATTATTGCTGAAGAGTTGGAGGATTGGAGATCGAAAATGAAATAGAGGGACAGTTCAGAGAAATGCAAAGACTTGAGAGGCTTGGTGAAGAGAACTGGGTACATTGCAATAATTGAATATTGTTAAGCCCAGAATACATTCATACATACATTAATCTTCGCAGAATCCAACGCAATCATAAAAAAATAGGGTTCTAATTTGAAAAACGAAAGTTATGAACTAATCTTGATCCCAATTTTTGACCCAACATTTGGAACGCCTTGTGACGAGTTTTTTAAAGTTCTAAAAATGTACAATATTTCCACCACAGTCTCCGACTTCCAAAATGTGAATTTGTGCTTCAGATATCTAGATGAGGAATAACAAACATAATATCGAATACTCTTATCCCCCTTTTTTTCAGTTTTCTCTCGATATTTTGGGAAGTTTTATGACGAATGCAACGATTTGAATACGAATGTATTCACAATTGAATACTCTATAGAAAAAAAAATTGAAATTGTTTCTTCTCCATTCCCTGTAAGACTGAAAGTGGTCAGGCTGCAAGAATATTTTAGCTAGGTAGATAATGTCAAACAATATCATAATCCTAATTTTCAGATTTCAAATAATTGAAAAACTGTGTTTTCATATACTTTCATAGCCATAGCACATTATTGTTTTCATCTGCAAAAGCTAATTTTTTAAATTTCTCTGAAATTTGAAGCGGCACTGAAATTTGGATAGCAGTATTCAGCAATTTATCGAGAAAAAAACATCACATGTCGATTAATTTTTTTCTACCCCTTTCAATTTAGTAGATGTAGTGGGTACTAGGTAAATCATCGAAATCTGACCACCCTGTACTAAGGTTGGGAAAGAAATAACTTATTTATTTTGAATAAGAACACATACTTTATTTATGTTAGCCATATCATACAAACAACAAAAAAAGTTTTTTTGAAACATAGATTAATTCATAATAGTAATCATCGAAATGAATACTTTTTTCATCTGGCAGGCTCACAGATCTTTTATCATGCTAAAATCTCATGGAGTGAAAGAGGATGTTCGCAGTTCTTTTACGCATGTGATTAGAGATGTGAAACTTCAATTTGAAGCTATTAGATGTTACTAATTGCTTTATATATCGAGTTTTTTTTGAAGATTTTGTTCCTGAGTTGTATGGGATACTGATGATGCCAAATAAGGCTGAAACCAATACCTATATTTCTCATCCCAGTGACAAAATTTAATATCATTTCTCCAATCTCATGATAAAAAATCTTTGAGCCTGGGAATTGAAAATGGTATTCATTTCGATGATTACTATTTTGAATCCATCTATGTTTCAGAAATGTTTTCGGTGTGGCCTCCGTGAAGGCAAAGAAATTTTTGTTCTCCGTTTTTTTCTTTTTCTTCAAAACAAGAAAAGTGTTTCAAAAATATCGTAAACTGTGCTACTTGATACACTTTTCCATATTTAAGGTCCTACCTCACTGTAATAAAGCAATATATTAATCGAAACTGAAATTATTTTAGCCTACTTTGGGGTAAGAGCTAGACTTTTTTTCAGGTGACCTCATAACGGGACTTAATGAAATTTGTCAAAGCTACTTATGACGAAAATGTGAAAATCAATTTTTTCAAATTGCAACCCCACATTCCACAGTCTCGATCCGAATGAAATTCGTGATGTAACGCAAACTGTCCGGAGGTGAACAGTGGTTACATCAAACACCCATCTTAAATTATATTCTTACTGTTTTCACTGTTTTATATTCTTACTGTTTTCAAATAATCTGTCAAAACTATCTTTGATACTGCAAAGTGGACCGTATATAAAACTGAAAACTAAAAACAATGCATTTTTCTGATCTTCTACGAAAAAAAAATAGAGTACTATATCAACATAGTGATTTCCTTGAGAAGCAATTTTTTTGTTTGTTATGAAATTAAAAAAATTCGTTCGTATTTAAAGTAAAGTTGTTTTTTTCTACCCTGAGTACAAGAGATGAATAAAAATTGAATACAGTGTCTTATTCTCAATGTCTGTAGAAAGTTTTAATCGTTTTCAGATATTTTCGAAATTGAAATAGTTATAGAACAATTTCAAAATCTATAAAATTTCAAAATCCGGTTGAATTCTCAAAACATCGTGAAGCGGTTTCCAGAAGAAGTGTTTTCATGAAAATCGAACCAAGGACTCCCTTGAACGATTTTACCAAAATCGAGCAATTTAGAATACCCTGTACATATCGTTGAAAATCCATAAAAAAACAATTTTATATCGTAAATGATTTCATGGAATGGAAATATTTCCAAAATATAGGTTTTTATTGATTTGATGAATCTTCTACGAACACGAAACTCCACTCACATGTTTTATTTCATTCATTATGACCATAACATACCATTAAATTCCATGATTATTTCAGAAATTCAAGGGAACCACTTCTTGAAATAAAGTTGAATGATATTCAATGCATATTTGGCCATTTTGAAAAATAAAAGTAATCCCTGCGATGTTTCGTGAAATGTCTATTTTTCGCGTAATTAAACACCCGAAAAAAATCTAGATCAGTGAAATAAAAAAAAATTGGTTATCTTGGCAAATGGAATACTGTTCAAAAGATTTTTCTCAAGGCTGAATAGAAAAGAATGGTGTATGAAAAATGTATTTCTTTTGAATCTCTTGTTGAAATATATGTACAAGTCAAAGACTCACCGTGTATATTTCACATTGATGTATTCGTCACTACAAAGATTTGAACACTGTTTGAGAATAACTGTTCGTATTCAATTTGAATCATTAAATAAATCAATTGATCAAACGATGGTAGATTCTATTAAGTATACAGGGTGAGCCATCCATAACTTTCCACCCCGAATTTTGAGTTTTGAGATGGAATAACGAATAAACGCTCGGACAGGTCAAATTTTTTTGAAAAGGAAAAAGGGGTCGAGCAGCACCTTGTTGAAAAGGCAACTAAATTTTCTGCTTGGGTGTTTTTTTTTCATCGCTTTATTATTAAACAGAGTGACTCAGTATTCCATCAATAACTTTCACACGCCGAATTTCGATGGCGTTATGTTGATGCATACCTAAGCTTATTATATGACATTTAAAATATATTTATTTAAACTACCACTTACCGCTACAGTCAGCTATTGCAAAACCGAGGAAGCAAAGTTGTATACCTAATAGGTACTCGTAAAGAAGCCCTATTCTAACACTCGTTCTAAATTAAATTTCGAATTGAATTTTGAATTTGTCAGGGAATATCAGTGACTTCTGCACCTGTATTATAAATATCTTTCATCAGATATTCAGGAGAAACAAAATACTAAAAATAACGCCAGTCCGTCCAAGATAGAATTCTGAAATTTTTTTGAACAGAATCGTGAATATTTTACACTTCTGTTCGTGGAATAAGTTAATTTTCAGTCCTGTTTGTGTTTTTGATGAGAATCAATTTTGAATATCTTAGAAAATAAGCCATCTGGAGCGATGTTATTATTACCATCCTAGCAATATTTTCCTCAACGTAGATTTCATTGCAGCTGTGAAAAATTGGGGTTCGAAATAAAAAAAAGTAAATTTATCGTTTTCAAAATTGTGAACTCTGATATTAACTTCTTGACCTGATAATTATGATTGGCAATTTTTGACACATTATTTTTATTCCTCCCGGAAGCTTGAAAATGATAATTTTGATCCATATTTCAACAGAGTTCTATTTAACGATTTTTTTTTTAAATTTCATGTTGAGAAACAATTTTTTGCAGCAATTCGAATATTTTACATTCAAACAACTCAGAATCAACTTCAAATATAAAATACAGCTTCAGCCATTTGAAAAACGAAAGCCTGGGTTACAAATCTCAAAGAATTCACAAGGAGCCATCTCTAATGAAAGCTAAATTCCGAAATCGCTGATTTGAATTTTCATTCCTTTCAATATTTCTGATTTCAAAATATGAGCTGGTAACATGGTTAAAAAATAAACAGTTTTTATAGAATATTCGAATATCAAGAAAATTATTCATACCAGAAAAAAGTTATTATTCGAAAAAGCACTTAACAACTGCGACGATCACATATATATTATTATATATAAATGAA
>JAVSIQ010000136.1:0-148203 GCA_038502775.1 Hippodamia convergens | reverse complement strand
CTTTATGTTTTTTCCACAGGGGACTTCAATCCTTGTCTTCCTATTGTTTCATCACTACACTGAAACGGATAGTTAATTACATTTCAACTGACTACTATTGAAAACACCTCAGGCATTCAGGAAATTCTTGTTTTCAACGAATAATCTCTACTTATACTCTCTCGAACCTTTTTAACTCCGATAATAATTTTTATCAGGTCAGCTAAATTATGCGTTCACAAGAAATTTGTGAATTGTCGATGAATTCCGGTAGTTTTTATATTTTTTTCCTGTTTAAGGGATTATCACGAATTTCTTAGTAACTCGTCCAAATCAGCAGGATAGATAGTCGGTCGATATATGTCAGACTCCGTATAATTGGAGGTGGTCACAAAAGAATTTTCCGTTCGAAATGAAACATTCATCCGACAATTTGAAGGAGTTGGTTTTGATATAAAAATTGTTTTCACACACAATTTTCCGCATTCGAATCTTTTATATCTTGATTCTTCACAACACGATGTATCCATAATTGATCACGAGAATACTCTGTGTTTCACCTAATTACTAGTTTGAAATATCTGTCTAAGATGCTGAAATGTACGCTATGAAGTACACTCAACCCCCTATACCAAATAGTACTTCTCAACTCTGGCTCCGCCCCTTTATGTTTTTTCCAAGGGACTTCAATCCTTGTCTTCCTATTGTTTCATCACTAACACTGAAACGGAATAGTTATTACATTTCAACTGACCTACTATTGAAAACACCTCAGGCATTCAGGAATTTCTTGTTTTCACGAATAAATCTCTACTACCTCTCTCGAACCTTTTTAACTCCGATAATAACTTTTTATCAGGTCAGCTAAATTATGCGTTCACAAGAAATTTGTGAATTGTCGATGAATTCCGGTAGTTTTTTTATTTTTTTCCTGCTTCTTTAAGGGATTATCACGAATTTCTTAGTAACTCGTCCAAATCAGCAGGGATAGATAGTCGGTCGATATATGTCAGACTCCGTATAATTGGAGGTGGTCACAAAAGCATTTCCGTTCGAAATGAAACATTCATCCGACAATTTGAAGGAGTTGGTTTTGATATAAAAAATTGTTTTCACACACAATTTTTCCGCATTCGAATCTTTTATATCTTGATTCTTCACAACCGATGTATCCATAATTGATCACGAGAATATTCTGTGTTTCACCAAATTACTAGTTTGAAATATCTGTCTAAGAAAGATGCTGAAATGGTACGTTTGAAGTACACTCACCCCCTATAACAAATAGTACTTCTCAACTCTGGCTCCGCCCCTTTATGTTTTTTCCACAGGGACTTCAATCCTTGTCTTCCTATTGTTTCATCACTAACACTGAAACGGAATAGTTATTACATTTCAACTGACCTACTATTGAAAACACACTCAGGCATTCAGGAAATTCTTGTTTTCACGAATTAAATCTCTACTACCTCTCTCGAACCTTTTTTAACTCCGATAATAACTTTTATCAGGTCATGCTAAATTATGCGTTCACAAGAAATTTGTGAATTGTCGATGAATTCCGGTAGTTTTTATATTTTTTTCCTGCTTTAAGGGATTATCACGAATTTCTTAGTAACTCGTCCAAATCAGCAGGATAGATAGTCGGTCGATATATGTCAGACTCCGTATATTGGAGGTGGTCACAAAAGCATTTCCGTTCGAAATGAAACATTCATCCGACAATTTGAAGGAGTTGGTTTTGTATATAAAAATTGTTTTCACCACACATTTTTCCGCATTCGAATCTTTTATATCTTGATTCTTCACAACCCGATGTATCCATAATTGATCACGAGATATTCTGTGTTTCACCAAATTACTAGTTTGAAATATCTGTCTAAGATGCTGAAATGGTACGCTATGAAAGTACACTCACCCCCTATACCAAATAGTACTTCTCAACTCTGGCTCCGCCTTTATGTTTTTTCCACAGGGACTTCAATCCTTGTCTTCCTATTGTTTCATCACTAACACTGAAACGGAAATACTTATTACATTTCAACTGAACTACTATGAAAACACCTCAGGCATTCAGGAAATTCTTGTTTTTCACGAATAAATCTCTTACTACCTCTCTCGAACCTTTTTAACTCCGATAATAACTTTTATCAGGTCAGCTAAATTATGCGTTCACAAGAAATTTGTGAATTGTCGATGAATTCCGGTAGTTTTTTATTTTTTTCCTGCTTTAAGGGATTATCACGAATTCTTAGTAACTCGTCCAAATCAGCAGGATAGATAGTCGGTCAGATATTTGTCAGACTCCGTATAATTGGAGGTGGTCACAAAAGCATTTCCGTTCGAAATGAAACATTCATCGGACAATTTGAAGGAGTTGGTTTTGATATAAAAAAATTGTTTTCACACACATTTTTTCCGCAATTCGAATCTTTTTATATCTTGATTCTTCACAACCCGATGTATCCATAATTGATCACGAGAATATTCTGTGTTTCACCAAATTACTAGTTTGAAATATCTGTCTAAGATGCTGAAATGGTACGCTATGAAAGTACCACTCACCCCCTATACCAAATAGTACTTCTACTCTGTGCTCCGCCCCTTTATGTTTTTTTCCACAGGGACTTCAATCCATTGTCTTCCTATTGTTTCATCACTAACACTGAAACGGAATAGTTATTTACATTTCAACTGACCTACTATTGAAAAGACCTCAGGCATTCAGGAAATTCTTGTTTCACGAATAAATCTCTACTACCTCTCTCGAACCTTTTTAACTCCGATAATAACTTTTATCAGGTCAGCTAAATTATGCGTTCACAAGAAATTTGTGAATTGTCGATGAATTCCGGTAGTTTTTATATTTTTTTTCCTGCTTTAAGGGATTATCACGAATTTCTTAGTAACTCGTCCAAATCAGCAGGATAGATAGTCGGTCGATATATGTCAGACTCCGCTATAATTATAGGTGGTCACAAAAGCATTTCCGTTCGAAATGAAACATTCATCCGACAATTTGAAGGAGTTGGTTTTGATATAAAAATTGTTTTCACACACAATTTTTCCGCATTCGAATCTTTTATATCTTGATTCTTCACAACCCGATGTATCCATAATTGATCACGAGAATTTTCTGTGTTTCACCAAATTACTAGTTTGAAATATCTGTCTAAGATGCTGAAATGGTACGCTATGAAAGTACACTCACCACCTATACCAAATAGTACTTCTCAACTCTGGCTCCGCCCCTTTATGTTTTTTCCACAGGGACTTCAATCCTTGTCTTCCTATTGTTTCATCACTAACACTGAAACGGAATAGTTATTACATTTCAACTGACCTACTATTGAAAACACCTCAGGCATTCAGGAAATTCTTGTTTTCACGAATAAATCTCTACTACCTCTCTCGAACCCTTTTTAACTCCGATAATAACTTTTATCAGGTCAGCTAATTATGCGTTCACAAGAAATTTGTGAATTGTCGATGAATTCCGGTAGTTTTTATATTTTTTCCTGCTTTAAGGGATTTCACGAATTTCTTAGTAACTCGTCCAAATCAGCAGGATAGATAGTCGGTCGATATATGTCAGACTCCGTATAAATTGAGGTGGTCACAAAGCATTTCCGTTCGAAATGAAACATTCATCCGACAATTTGAAGGAGTTGGTTTTGATATAAAAATTGTTTTCACACACAATTTTTCCGCATTCGAATCTTTTATATCTTGATTCTTCACAACCCGATGTATCCATAATTGATCACGAGAATATTCTGTGTTTCACCAAATTACTAGTTTGAAATATCTGTCTAAGATGCTGAAATGGTACGCTATGAAAGTACACTCACCTCCTATACCAAATAGTACTTCTCAACTCTGGCTCCGCCCCTTTATGTTTTTTCCACAGGGACTTCAATCCTTGTCTTCCTATTGTTTCATCACTAACACTGAAACGGAATAGTTTATTACATTTCAACTGACCTACTATTGAAAAACACCTCAGGCATTCAGGAAATTCTTGTTTTCACGAATAAATCTCTACTACCTCTCTCGAACCTTTTTAACTCCGATATTAACTTTTATCAGGTCAGCTAAATTATGCGTTCACAAGAAATTTGTGAATTGTCGATGAATTTCCGGTAGTTTTTATATTTTTTCCTGCTTTAAGGGATTATCACGAATTTCTTAGTAACTCGTCCAAATCAGCAGGATAGATAGTCGGTCGATATATGTCAGACTCCGTATAATTGGAGGTGGTCACAAAAGCATTTCCGTTCGAAATGAAACATTCATCCGACAATTTGAAGGAGTTGGTTTTGATATAAAAATTGTTTTCAACACACAATTTTTCCGCATTCGAATCTTTTATATCTTGATTCTTCACAACCCGATGTATCCATAATTGATCACGAGAATATTCTGTGTTTCACCAAATTACTAGTTTGAAATATCTGTCTAAGATGCTGAAATGGTACGCTATGAAAGTACACTCACCCCCTATACCAAATAGTACTTCTCAACTCTGGCTCCGCCCCTTTATGTTTTTTCCACAGGGACTTCAATCCTTGTCTTCCTATTGTTTCATCACTAACACTGAAACGGAATAGTTATTACATTTCAACTGACCTACTATTGAAAACACCTCAGGCATTCAGGAAATTCTTGTTTTCACGAATAAATCTCTACTACCTCTCTCGAACCTTTTTAACTCCGATAATAACTTTTATCAGGTCAGCTAAATTATGCGTTCACAAGAAATTTGTGAATTGTCGATGAATTCCGGTAGTTTTTATATTTTTTTCCTGCTTTAAGGGATTATCACGAATTTCTTAGTAACTCGTCCAAATCAGCAGGATAGATAGTCGGTCGATATATGTCAGACTCCGTATAATTGGAGGTGGTCACAAAAGCATTTCCGTTCGAAATGAAACATTCATCCGACAATTTGAAGGAGTTGGTTTTGATATAAAAATTGTTTTCACACACAATTTTTCCGCATTCGAATCTTTTATATCTTGATTCTTCACAACCCGATGTATCCATAATTGATCACGAGAATATTCTGTGTTTCACCAAATTACTAGTTTGAAATATCTGTCTAAGATGCTGAAATGGTACGCTATGAAAGTACACTCACCCCCTATACCAAATAGTACTTCTCAACTCTGGCTCCGCCCCTTTATGTTTTTTCCACAGGGACTTCAATCCTTGTCTTCCTATTGTTTCATCACTAACACTGAAACGGAATAGTTATTACATTTCAACTGACCTACTATTGAAAACACCTCAGGCATTCAGGAAATTCTTGTTTTCACGAATAAATCTCTACTACCTCTCTCGAACCTTTTTAACTCCGATAATAACTTTTATCAGGTCAGCTAAATTATGCGTTCACAAGAAATTTGTGAATTGTCGATGAATTCCGGTAGTTTTTATATTTTTTTCCTGCTTTAAGGGATTATCACGAATTTCTTAGTAACTCGTCCAAATCAGCAGGATAGATAGTCGGTCGATATATGTCAGACTCCGTATAATTGGAGGTGGTCACAAAAGCATTTCCGTTCGAAATGAAACATTCATCCGACAATTTGAAGGAGTTGGTTTTGATATAAAAATTGTTTTCACACACAATTTTTCCGCATTCGAATCTTTTATATCTTGATTCTTCACAACCCGATGTATCCATAATTGATCACGAGAATATTCTGTGTTTCACCAAATTACTAGTTTGAAATATCTGTCTAAGATGCTGAAATGGTACGCTATGAAAGTACACTCACCCCCTATACCAAATAGTACTTCTCAACTCTGGCTCCGCCCCTTTATGTTTTTTCCACAGGGACTTCAATCCTTGTCTTCCTATTGTTTCATCACTAACACTGAAACGGAATAGTTATTACATTTCAACTGACCTACTATTGAAAACACCTCAGGCATTCAGGAAATTCTTGTTTTCACGAATAAATCTCTACTACCTCTCTCGAACCTTTTTAACTCCGATAATAACTTTTATCAGGTCAGCTAAATTATGCGTTCACAAGAAATTTGTGAATTGTCGATGAATTCCGGTAGTTTTTATTTTTTTTCCTGCTTTAAGGGATTATCACGAATTTCTTAGTAACTCGTCCAAATCAGCAGGATAGATAGTCGGTCGATATATGTCAGACTCCGTATAATTGGAGGTGGTCACAAAAGCATTTCGTTCGAAATGAAACATTCATCCGACAATTTGAAGGAGTTGGTTTTGATATAAAAATTGTTTTCACACACAATTTTTCCGCATTCGAATCTTTTATATCTTGATTCTTCACAACCCGATGTATCCATAATTGATCACGAGAATATTCTGTGTTTCACCAAATTACTAGTTTGAAATATCTGTCTAAGATGCTGAAATGGTACGCTATGAAAGTACACTCACCCCCTATACCAAATAGTACTTCTCAACTCTGGCTCCGCCCCTTTATGTTTTTTCCACAGGGACTTCAATCCTTGTCTTCCTATTGTTTCATCACTAACACTGAAACGGAATAGTTATTACATTTCAACTGACCTACTATTGAAAACACCTCAGGCATTCAGAAAATTCTTGTTTTCACGAATAAATCTCTACTACCTCTCTCGAACCTTTTTAAACTCCGATAATAACTTTTATCAGGTCAGCTAAATTATGCGTTCACAAGAAATTTGTGAATTGTCGATGAATTCCGGTAGTTTTTATATTTTTTTCCTGCTTTAAGGGATTATCACGAAATTTCTTAGTAACTCGTCCAAATCAGCAGGATAGATAGTCGGTCGATATATGTCAGACTCCGTATAATTGGAGGTGGTCACAAAAGCATTTCCGTTCGAAATGAAACATTCATCCGACAATTTGAAGGAGTTGGTTTTGATATAAAAATTGTTTTCACACACAATTTTTTCCGCATTCGAATCTTTTATATCTTGATTCTTCACAACCCGATGTATCCATAATTGATCACGAGAATATTCTGTGTTTCACCAAATTACTAGTTTGAAATATCTGTCTAAGATGCTGAAATGGTACGCTATGAAAGTACACTCACCCCCTATACAAATAGTACTTCTCAACTCTGGCTCCGCCCCTTTATGTTTTTTCCACAGGGACTTCAATCCTTGTCTTCCTATTGTTTCATCACTACACTGAAACGGAATAGTTATTACATTTCAACTGACCTACTATGAAAACACCTCAGGCATTCAGGAAATTCTTGTTTTCACGAATAAATCTCTACTACCTCTCTCGAACCTTTTTAACTCCGATAATAACTTTTATCAGGTCAGTTAAATTATGCGTTCACAAGAAATTTGTGAATTGTCGATGAATTCCGGTAGTTTTTATATTTTTTTCCTGCTTTAAGGGATTATCACGAATTTCTTAGTAACTCGTCCAAATCAGCAGGATAGATAGTCGGTCGATATATGTCAGACTCCGTATAATTGGAGGTGGTCACAAAAGCATTTCCGTTCGAAATGAAACATTCATCCGACAATTTGAAAGGAGTTGGTTTTGATATAAAAATTGTTTTCACACACAATTTTTCCGCATTCGAATCTTTTATATCTTGATTCTTCACAACCCGATGTATCCATAATTGATCACGAGAATATTCTGTGTTTCACCAAATTACTAGTTTGAAATATCTGTCTAAGATGCTGAAATGGTACGCTATGAAAGTACACTCACCCCCTATACCAAATAGTACTTCTCAACTCTGGCTCCGCCCCTTTATGTTTTTTCCACAGGGACTTCAATCCTTGTCTTCCTATTGTTTCATCATAACACTGAAACGGAATAGTTATTACATTTCAACTGACCTACTATTGAAAACACCTCAGGCATTCAGGAAATTCTTGTTTTCACGAATAAATCTCTACTACCTCTCTCGAACCTTTTTAACTCCGATAATAACTTTTATCAGGTCAGCTAAATTATGCGTTCACAAGAAATTTGTGAATTGTCGATGAATTCCGGTAGTTTTTTTATTTTTTTCCTGCTTTAAGGGATTATCACGAATTTCTTAGTAACTCGTCCAAATCAGCAGGATAGATAGTCGGTCGATATATGTCAGACTCCGTATAATTGGAGGTGGTCACAAAAGCATTTCCGTTCGAAATGAAACATTCATCCGACAATTTGAAGGAGTTGGTTTTGATATAAAAATTGTTTTCACACACAATTTTTCCGCATTCGAATCTTTTATATCTTGATTCTTCACAAACCGATGTATCCATAATTGATCACGAGAATATTCTGTGTTTCACCAAATTACTAGTTTGAAATATCTGTCTAAGATGCTGAAATGGTACGCTATGAAAGTACACTCACCCCCTATACCAAATAGTACTTCTCAACTCTGGCTCCGCCCCTTTATGTTTTTTCCACAGGGACTTCAATCCTTGTCTTCCTATTGTTTCATCACTAACACTGAAACGGAATAGTTATTACATTTCAACTGACCTACTATTGAAAACACCTCAGGCATTCAGGAAATTCTTGTTTTCACGAATAAATCTCTACTACCTCTCTCGAACCTTTTTAACTCCGATAATAACTTTTATCAGGTCAGCTAAATTATGCGTTCACAAGAAATTTGTGAATTGTCGATGAATTCCGTAGTTTTATATTTTTTTCCTGCTTTAAGGGATTATCACGAATTTTTAGTAACTCGTCCAAATCAGCAGGATAGATAGTCGGTCGATATATGTCAGACTCCGTATAATTGGAGGTGGTCACAAAAGCATTTCCGTTCGAAATGAAACATTCATCCGACAATTTGAAGGAGTTGGTTTTGATATAAAAATTGTTTTCACACACAATTTTCCGCATTCGAATCTTTTATATCTTGATTCTTCACAACCCGATGTATCCATAATTGATCACGAGAATATTCTGTGTTTCACCAAATTACTAGTTTGAAATATCTGTCTAAGATGCTGAAATGGTACGCTATGAAAGTACACTCACCCCCTATACCAAATAGTACTTCTCAACTCTGGCTCCGCCCCTTTATGTTTTTTCCACAGGGACTTCAATCCTTGTCTTCCTATTGTTTCATCACTAACACTGAAACGGAATAGTTATTACATTTCAACTGACCTACTATTGAAAACACCTCAGGCATTCAGGAAATTCTTGTTTTCACGAATAAATCTCTACTACCTCTCTCGAACCTTTTTAACTCCGATAATAACTTTTATCAGGTCAGCTAAATTATGCGTTCACAAGAAATTTGTGAATTGTCGATGAATTCCGGTAGTTTTTATATTTTTTTCCTGCTTTAAGGGATTATCACGAATTTCTTAGTAACTCGTCCAAATCAGCAGGATAGATAGTCGGTCGATATATGTCAGACTCCGTATAATTGGAGGTGGTCACAAAAGCATTTCCGTTCGAAATGAAACATTCATCCGACAATTTGAAGGAGTTGGTTTTGATATAAAAAATTGTTTTCACACACAATTTTTCCGCATTCGAATCTTTTATATCTTGATTCTTCACAACCCGATGTATCCATAATTGATCACGAGAATATTCTGTGTTTCACCAAATTACTAGTTTGAAATATCTGTCTAAGATGCTGAAATGGTACGCTATGAAAGTACACTCACCCCCTATACCAAATAGTACTTCTCAACTCTGGCTCCGCCCCTTTATGTTTTTTCCACAGGGACTTCAATCCTTGTCTTCCTATTGTTTCATCACTAACACTGAAACGGAATAGTTATTACATTTCAACTGACCTACTATTGAAAACACCTCAGGCATTCAGGAAATTCTTGTTTTCACGAATAAATCTCTACTACCTCTCTCGAACCTTTTTAACTCCGATAATAACTTTTATCAGGTCAGCTAAATTATGCGTTCACAAGAAATTTGTGAATTGTCGATGAATTCCGGTAGTTTTTATATTTTTTTCCTGCTTTAAGGGATTATCACGAATTTCTTAGTAACTCGTCCAAATCAGCAGGATAGATAGTCGGTCGATATATGTCAGACTCCGTATAATTGGAGGTGGTCACAAAAGCATTTCCGTTCGAAATGAAACATTCATCCGACAATTTGAAGGAGTTGGTTTTGATATAAAAATTGTTTTCACACACAATTTTTCCGCATTCGAATCTTTTATATCTTGATTCTTCACAACCCGATGTATCCATAATTGATCACGAGAATATTCTGTGTTTCACCAAATTACTAGTTTGAAATATCTGTCTAAGATGCTGAAATGGTACGCTATGAAAGTACACTCACCCCCTATACCAAATAGTACTTCTCAACTCTGGCTCCGCCCCTTTATGTTTTTTCCACAGGGACTTCAATCCTTGTCTTCCTATTGTTTCATCACTAACACTGAAACGGAATAGTTATTACATTTCAACTGACCTACTATTGAAAACACCTCAGGCATTCAGGAAATTCTTGTTTTCACGAATAAATCTCTACTACCTCTCTCGAACCTTTTTTAACTCCGATAATAACTTTTATCAGGTCAGCTAAATTATGCGTTCACAAGAAATTTGTGAATTGTCGATGAGTTCCGGTAGTTTTTATATTTTTTTCCTGCTTTAAGGGATTATCACGAATTTCTTAGTAACTCGTCCAAATCAGCAGGATAGATAGTCGGTCGATATATGTCAGACTCCGTATAATTGGAGGTGGTCACAAAAGCATTTCCGTTCGAAATGAAACATTCATCCGACAATTTGAAGGAGTTGGTTTTGATATAAAAATTGTTTTCACACACAATTTTTCCGCATTCGAATCTTTTATATCTTGATTCTTCACAACCCGATGTATCCATAATTGATCACGAGAATATTCTGTGTTTCACCAAATTACTAGTTTGAAATATCTGTCTAAGATGCTGAAATGGTACGCTATGAAAGTACACTCACCCCCTATACCAAATAGTACTTCTCAACTCTGGCTCCGCCCCTTTATGTTTTTTCCACAGGGACTTCAATCCTTGTCTTCCTATTGTTTCATCACTAACACTGAAACGGAATAGTTATTACATTTCAACTGACCTACTATTGAAAAACACCTCAGGCATTCAGGAAATTCTTGTTTTCACGAATAAATCTCTACTACCTCTCTCGAACCTTTTTAACTCCGATAATAACTTTTATCAGGTCAGCTAAATTATGCGTTCACAAGAAATTTGTGAATTGTCGATGAATTCCGGTAGTTTTTATATTTTTTTCCTGCTTTAAGGGATTATCACGAATTTCTTAGTAACTCGTCCAAATCAGCAGGATAGATAGTCGGTCGATATATGTCAGACTCCGTATAATTGGAGGTGGTCACAAAAGCATTTCCGTTCGAAATGAAACATTCATCCGACAATTTGAAGGAGTTGGTTTTGATATAAAAATTGTTTTCACACACAATTTTTCCGCATTCGAATCTTTTATATCTTGATTCTTCACAACCCGATGTATCCATAATTGATCACGAGAATATTCTGTGTTTCACCAAATTACTAGTTTGAAATATCTGTCTAAGATGCTGAAATGGTACGCTATGAAAGTACACTCACCCCCTATACCAAATAGTACTTCTCAACTCTGGCTCCGCCCCTTTATGTTTTTTCCACAGGGACTTCAATCCTTGTCTTCCTATTGTTTCATCACTAACACTGAAACGGAATAGTTATTACATTTCAACTGACCTACTATTGAAAACACCTCAGGCATTCAGGAAATTCTTGTTTTCACGAATAAATCTCTACTACCTCTCTCGAACCTTTTTAACTCTTTCGCCGTGCTGAAATCTGAATTCAAGAAACAGATACTTGGATACAAGAGAGCAAAGAACTAACCTGTGAATTGCTCATCAAATCAGCCTGTCACCTAGATTTCTGTCAATCAGAAATTTTTAATGAGTTGATCAACTACCATTGTTTTTGGATTTTCTTCTCATTCTCACGAGGAAAATCACCTTTTCCGATAATAACTTTTATCAGGTCAGCTAAATTATGCGTTCACAAGAAATTTGTGAATTGTCGATGAATTCCGGTAGTTTTTATATTTTTTTCCTGCTTTCGCGGATTATCACGAATTTCTTAGTAACTCGTCCAAATCAGCAGGATAGATAGTCGGTCGATATATGTCAGACTCCGTATAATTGGAGGTGGTCACAAAAGCATTTCCGTTCGAAATGAAACATTCATCCGACAATTTGAAGGAGTTGGTTTTGATATAAAAATTGTTTTCACACACAATTTTTCCGCATTCGAATCTTTTATATCTTGATTCTTCACAACCCGATGTATCCATAATTGATCACGAGAATATTCTGTGTTTCACCATATTACTAGTTTGAAATATCTGTCTAAGATGCTGGAATGGTACGCTATGAAAGTACACTCACCCCCTATACCAAATAGTACTTCTCAACTCTGGCTCCGCCCCTTTATGTTTTTTTCCACAGGGACTTCAATCCTTGTCTTCCTATTGTTTCATCACTAACACTGAAACGGAATAGTTATTACATTTCAACTGACCTACTATTGAAAACACCTCAGGCATTCAGGAAATTCTTGTTTTCACGAATAAATCTCTACTACCTCTCTCGAACCTTTTTAACTCTTTCGCCGTGCTGAAATCTGAATTCAAGAAACAGATACTTGGATACAAGAGAGCAAAGAACTAACCTGTGAATTGCTCATCAAATCAGCCTGTCACCTAGATTTCTGTCAATCAGAAATTTTTAATGAGTTGATCAACTACCATTGTTTTTGGATTTTCTTCTCATTCTCACGAGAAAAATCACCTTTTCCGATAATAACTTTTATCAGGTCAGCTAAATTATGCGTTCACAAGAAATTTGTGAATTGTCGATGAATTCCGGTAGTTTTTATATTTTTTTCCTGCTTTCGCGGATTATCACGAATTTCTTAGTAACTCGTCCAAATCAGCAGGATAGATAGTCGGTCGATATATGTCAGACTCCGTATAATTGGAGGTGGTCACAAAAGCATTTCCGTTCGAAATGAAACATTCATCCGACAATTTGAAGGAGTTGGTTTTGATATAATAATTGTTTTCACACACAATTTTTCCGCATTCGAATCTTTTATATCTTGATTCTTCACAACCCGATGTATCCATAATTGATCACGAGAATATTCTGTGTTTCACCAAATTACTAGTTTGAAATATCTGTCTAAGATGCTGAAATGGTACGCTATGAAAGTACACTCACCCCCTATACCAAATAGTACTTCTCAACTCTGGCTCCGCCCCTTTATGTTTTTTCCACAGGGACTTCAATCCTTGTCTTCCTATTGTTTCATCACTAACACTGAAACGGAATAGTTATTACATTTCAACTGACCTACTATTGAAAAACACCTCAGGCATTCAGGAAATTCTTGTTTTCACGAATAAATCTCTACTACCTCTCTCGAACCTTTTTAACTCTTTCGCCGTGCTGAAATCTGAATTCAAGAAACAGATACTTGGATACAAGAGAGCAAAGAACTAACCTGTGAATTGCTCATCAAATCAGCCTGTCACATAGATTTCTGTCAATCAGAAATTTTTAATGAGTTTATCAACTACCATTGTTTTTGGATTTTCTTCTCATTCTCACGAGGAAAATCACCTTTTCCGATAAAAACTTTTATCAGGTCAGCTAAATTATGCGTTCACAAGAAATTTGTGAATTGTCGATGAATTCCGGTAGTTTTTATATTTTTTTCCTGCTTTCGCGGATTATCACGAATTTCTTAGTAACTCGTCCAAATCAGCAGGATAGATAGTCGGTCGATATATGTCAGACTCCGTATAATTGGAGGTGGTCACAAAAGCATTTCCGTTCGAAATGAAACATTCATCCGACAATTTGAAGGAGTTGGTTTTGATATAATAATTGTTTTCACACACAATTTTTCCGCATTCGAATCTTTTATATCTTGATTCTTCACAACCCGATGTATCCATAATTGATCACGAGAATATTCTGTGTTTCACCAAATTACTAGTTTGAAATATCTGTCTAAGATGCTGAAATGGTACGCTATGAAAGTACACTCACCCCCTATACCAAATAGTACTTCTCAACTCTGGCTCCGCCCCTTTATGTTTTTTCCACAGGGACTTCAATCCTTGTCTTCCTATTGTTTCATCACTAACACTGAAACGGAATAGTTATTACATTTCAACTGACCTACTATTGAAAACACCTCAGGCATTCAGGAAATTCTTGTTTTCACGAATAAATCTCTACTACCTCTCTCGAACCTTTTTAACTCTTTCGCCGTGCTGAAATCTGAATTCAAGAAACAGATACTTGGATACAAGAGAGCAAAGAACTAACCTGTGAATTGCTCATCAAATCAGCCTGTCACCTAGATTTCTGTCAATCAGAAATTTTTAATGAGTTGATCAACTACCATTGTTTTTGGATTTTCTTCTCATTCTCACGAGGAAAATCACCTTTTCGATAATAACTTTTATCAGGTCAGCTAAATTATGCGTTCACAAGAAATTTGTGAATTGTCGATGAATTCCGGTAGTTTTTATATTTTTTCCTGCTTTCGCGGATTATCACGAATTTCTTAGTAACTCGTCCAAATCAGCAGGATAGATAGTCGGTCGATATATGTCAGACTCCGTATAATTGGAGGTGGTCACAAAAGCATTTTCCGTTCGAAATGAAACATTCATCCGACAATTTGAAGGAGTTGGTTTTGATATAAAAATTGTTTTCACACACAATTTTTCCGCATTCGAATCTTTTATATCTTGATTCTTCACAACCCGATGTATCCATAATTGATCACGAGAATTGTAATGTATTCAACTAGGTTTTGCTAATTGAAAATACACTTTCTACTGATTTAAGATTTTATTCTGCAACTCGTAGGTATATTTCACAACTCCCATACGTGGCATACTAGATACTCGTTGTTAATGATCTGTATCCTGCATTCCACTCGACAACGCGCTGAATACGTTGCCGGTCATGCGCAATCAAATGGAGGCCAATTTAAAAATACAATATACTACAATACCTCCCTCTTTTAGAAATTCACAATAAAAAAATTATCAGGTACATGTACAAATGTGCCATATGCCTAAAATTATTTATAGTTCAATCTTTCAACAGGTTTTATTTGCCTTTCAGGTCGAGTCGTCATCAAAGTGTCCTTGTCATTCGTCATCTTTTCCGTTTCACTGGGGGTTTCACTCATCGTGTTGTTCGTTTCACTGGTAGTATCACTAGTCGTATCTACAATTTCACTTCCATAGGGAATATCAGAACTCATATTGGGAGAGTCACCTGATTCCTTATTCTTTTCATTTTCACTCTGTGAACTATCGAACGAATTACTCACAGAAAGTTCAGGCAACTGTAACTTTCGCTTTATTTGATTCAGGTGACGCCTCCAAATGACGTTCGCTAAATCGGGTATTTTTACAAGATATAAAGTCTTTCCAATCCTCTTAAAAATTATACCGTTAATCCATCTAGATTGAGTAACATCTCTATAGTCTCTAACTGTGACCTCATCATTATTTTCAAATTCTAAGAAACGTTTTCCTCCATGATACAATTTTTGTTTCGTTTGTATATTAACAACGTGATCTTTTAAGCCTGTATCTTTATGTTCAATTTCTGGCAAAAGTAAGTCAAATCTCGTTCTCAATTTTCTACCAAACATCAGATGTGCGGGACTCACACCTGTAGTACCATGAATAGTATTTCTATAATCGAAAAGGAAATTGTTGATTGCTTTGTTTAAATCTAGGTTTGAACTTTTACCAAGGACTCTTTTCAGGGAATTTTTTATAATTTTAACCGCGTTTTCTGCGGCACCATTCGATGATGGCTGATATGGAGGGAGAGGTCATATGCTTGATATTGTTTCCCTCCAAGAATTTCTTAAATTCGTTTGAAGTGAAAGTAGGAGCATTATCGGTAACGACCTGTCTGGGTAAACCAAAACGTGCAAAACTAGATCGCAATACCTCACAAGTTAACTTAGTGGTAATGGATTTCATTGAGTAAACCTCTATCCACTTTGAATGAGAATCTACCAAAATAAAAAAATATGTGTTCAGGAATGGACCCATGAAATCTATATGAATACGAGACCACACCTCTGAGGTCCAAGGCCAATGATTTAATAAAGCTTTGTCAGGACTTTTTTTATTAAATAAACAATTTTCACAATTGCTACATAATTCTTCGATATTTTTATCTAATCCCGGCCACCAAAAATATGATCTGGCCAAACTTTTCATTTTGACAACCCCCATGTGGGAAGAGTGAAGATCGTTCAAAATATCTTTTCTAAGAATTTCAGGAATAATTAATCTGTTATTCCACATTAAACAACCTTGCTCAATAGCGATATCGTTTCTTATTCTGTAAAATGGTTTTAAATAATCTTCTACAATCTTACGTGGCCACCCTTTTTGTACAAATTCAATAATTTTCAAAAAGCGTAGATCTTTTGAAGTTTCTCTTTTTACATTTGAAAAAGTTATGGGAAAATCCGGGTTATTGGAGAAATAATTTATAAAATCTACATCTACGTCTTCCCAATCTGCATTCTGTTCAAACTCGGGTAAACGAGATAAACTATCTGCGTAATTTTTCTTAGATGGTACAAATTCGATATCGTAAATATAATTTGATAAAATAACCGCCCAACGACGTAATCTGTTCGCCGAGAACTGAGGTATGCCCTTTCTAGGGTTAAAAATAGAAATCAATGGCTTATGATCAGTTACCAAAGTGAATTTTCTTCCATATAAATACTGATTAAATTTACATAAACCAAAAATTATCGCTAAACCCTCCTTTTCAATTTGTGAATATTTCTGTTCTGCAATAGATAATGTACGAGAGGCATAAGCAATTGGTTTTTCAACAGAACCGGGTAGAATATGAGTAATGACACATCCAATACCATACCTTGAAGCATCAGTAATCAATCGTACCGGAAACTCCGGGTTATAATGAACCAATACATCCGCAGACATTAACAAGAGTTTTATTTTTTCGAATGAGTTTTGTGCTTCTCGAGACCAATTCCATTTACCTTCATTTTTCAACAAGCTGTACAAAGGATACAAAATGTTGGTTAAGTTTGCGACAAACCTCCCATAATAATTGATTAAACCTAAAAAAGATTTTAACTGCGTAATATTTCGTGGAATTGGTGCATTTTTTATAGCAGAAATTTTATTTTCACAGGTGTGCAAACCATGTTTGTCAATTATAAAACCTAAATACGAAACTTTACTTTTGAAAAATTCGCATTTGTTCAAAGAAATTTTCAATCCTGCTTCTTCTAACCTAATCAATACTTGCTTCAAACGACCGATATGTTCCGTACGATCTTTTCCGGTAATCAAAATATCATCTTGAAAATTATAACGCCGGGAAGTCCACTGAGCAATGATTCCATCATTTTTTGGAATTTTGCAGGAATGCAAGATATTCCGAATGGAGCTCTTGTATAACGAAACAATCCCTTATGAGTTGAAATAGTTACAAGATCTTTCGACTTTTCATCTAAGCAAACTTGAGTGTAGGCATTGGCCAAGTCAAGTTTAGTGAATTCTTGGCCCCCCTGTAAAGTAACGAATAATTCCTCAATTCGAGGAAGTGGGTATTGGTCAATTTCAATATACGGGTTTAAAGTTACCTTAAAGTCACCACAAATTCTTACCGAACCATCTTTTTTTAACACTGGGACAATGGGTGTTCCCCATGGACTATAATCAACGGGTTCTAAGACACCCAAATTAATCAATCTATATAACTCTACTTCTACCTTTTCCCTCATTGCAAAAGGAAGAGGGCGAGCACGGAAAAACTTTGGTGTAACATTATCTGTTTTCAATTTTATTGAAATAACACCCTTGGTAAATTTGCCCAAACCAGATTCAAAAACAAATTTAAATTTATCAACTAGAAATTGTATATCTGGAGGATATTCAATGAAATTATTATCGAAAATATTCAATCCAAACAGGCTGAAAAAATCACGTCCCAACAGAGGAGGACCTGTAGCAGTTTTGATCACATATATGTTCAAATTATGTAGTTTGTTTTGAAAAGAAATGCAACAATTGAACAAACCTAATGGAATAATTTGATTACCATTATATAAATTAAATACTTTATCAGTTTTCTTTAATCGATATTTTGAAAAATTCTCAAAATAGTATCTCTCAGAAACCACTGTGAAACTAGAACCAGTGTCTAAATTGAAAATATGAGGAGTTCCGTCTATGACAATTTCGATCGAAATCGGTCTAGTATTAGAATCTAAACTAAATAATGAGTTATTCTCGACCGATTCTAAATAGTTTTGAGACAAACGGTGAGAATTTTTCTTTTGATAGCACATCGGAGCTAGATGCCCCTTCTTATTGCAAATATGACAGATACAATTTTTAAAAGAGCACTTAACTGATGTATGATTTCGTCTACCACATACGGTACATTTTGGAAACTTATCTGAGTGAGACGGCTGCTGTGACGCTGGCGCTGTCCTGGCGTGTTGTGACGAAGACGCTCTTGTTCCTGCTACGTCACCTATAGAACGCGTACTCCCCTTGCTGAATGGATTCTTCCTCTGATTAGAAAAAGAATAATGTAATTCTGTTTCTTTCTTCATGAAATTTTCCAAACTGCAACCCGAAGTAGTTGGTTGAACCACTGATTTTATGGATGCTACTTCCACTGCTTCTTCGAACGTTAAGGATTTCTTTTCTTCCATCAACCTATCTTGCACGGGCCCTTTATTGTATCCCACGACGAAAAAATCTCTCAATAATATTTTAATTTCGTTCGTTTCGAACTGACATGGAGCGATTAAGCTTTTCAATCGTGCTGCCCACTCTCTAGGAGATTCATTCTGAGATTTTTATGCATTGTAAAATTTGAATCTAGCACCGAAAACACTTTCGCTTGGTTTGAAATACTCGGTGAGCCGTTCGGCTAGATCCTTGTAAGTTTTTTGTTCTGGTTCCTCAGATATGCACAAGTTGTATAGGAGTCTATAAGCATTTTCGCTTAAAATGTTAAGTAAAATTGCACTTTTTCGTTTTTCGTCTTCGATTTTATTAGCCACGAAATACGACTCAAGTCTCTTCTTAAATATTGACCATTCCGAATTTGCGGGATCGAATTCACGTAAATGTCCGACATATTCCGTCGCCATGTTTTCCGGACCGTTGGAGAACAAAAAACACTTTTAAGTTAATTCTTGAGAATAAAATGTTTATTAGGGTTCACTTTGTTCCTCGTCGCCACTGTAATGTATTCAACTAGGTTTTGCTAATTGAAAATACACTTTCTACTGATTTAAGATTTTATTCTGCAACTCGTAGGTATATTTCACAACTCCCATACGTGGCATACTAGATACTCGTTGTTAATGATCTGTATCCTGCATTCCACTCGACAACGCGCTGAATACGTTGCCGGTCATGCGCAATCAAATGGAGGCCAATTTAAAAATACAATATACTACAAGAATATTCTGTGTTTCACCAAATTACTAGTTTGAAATATCTGTCTAAGATGCTGAAATGGTACGCTATGAAAGTACACTCACCCCCTATACCAAATAGTACTTCTCAACTCTGGCTCCGCCCCTTTATGTTTTTTCCACAGGGACTTCAATCCTTGTCTTCCTATTGTTTCATCACTTACACTGAAACGGCATAGTTATTACATTTCAACTGACCTACTATTGAAAACACCTCAGGCATTCAGGAAATTCTTGTTTTCACGAATAAATCTCTACTACCTCTCTCGAACCTTTTTAACTCTTTCGCCGTGCTGAAATCTGAATTCAAGAAACAGATACTTGGATACAAGAGAGCAAAGAACTAACCTGTGAATTGCTCATCAAATCAGCCTGTCACCTAGATTTCTGTCAATCAGAAATTTTTAATGAGTTGATCAACTACCATTGTTTTTGGATTTTCTTCTCATTCTCACGAGGAAAATCACCTTTTCCGATAATAACTTTTATCAGGTCAGCTAAATTATGCGTTCACAAGAAATTTGTGAATTGTCGATTAATTCCGGTAGTTTTTTATATTTTTTTCCTGCTTTCGCGGATTATCACGAATTTCTTAGTAACTCGTCCAAATCAGCAGGATAGATAGTCGGTCGATATATGTCAGACTCCGTATAATTGGAGGTGGTCACAAAAGCATTTCCGTTCGAAATGAAACATTCATCCGACAATTTGAAGGAGTTGGTTTTGATATAAAAATTGTTTTCACACACAATTTTTCCGCATTCGAATCTTTTATATCTTGATTCTTCACAACCCGATGTATCCATAATTGATCACGAGAATATTCTGTGTTTCACCAAATTACTAGTTTGAAATATCTGTCTAAGATGCTGAAATGGTACGCTATGAAAGTACACTCACCCCCTATACCAAATAGTACTTCTCAACTCTGGCTCCGCCCCTTTATGTTTTTTCCACAGGGACTTCAATCCTTGTCTTCCTATTGTTTCATCACTAACACTGAAACGGAATAGTTATTACATTTCAACTGACCTACTATTGAAAACACCTCAGGCATTCAGGAAATTCTTGTTTTCACGAATAAATCTCTAGTACCTCTCTCGAACCTTTTTAACTCTTTCGCCGTGCTGAAATCTGAATTCAAGAAACAGATACTTGGATACAAGAGAGCAAAGAACTAACCTGTGAATTGCTCATCAAATCAGCCTGTCACCTAGATTTCTGTCAATCAGAAATTTTTAATGAGTTGATCAACTACCATTGTTTTTGGATTTTCTTCTCATTCTCACGAGGAAAATCACCTTTTCCGATAATAACTTTTATCAGGTCAGCTAAATTATGCGTTCACAAGAAATTTGTGAATTGTCGATGAATTCCGGTAGTTTTTATATTTTTTTCCTGCTTTCGCGGATTATCACGAATTTCTTAGTAACTCGTCCAAATCAGCAGGATAGATAGTCGGTCGATATATGTCAGACTCCGTATAATTGGAGGTGGTCACAAAAGCATTTCCGTTCGAAATGAAACATTCATCCGACAATTTGAAGGAGTTGGTTTTGATATAAAAATTGTTTTCACACACAATTTTTCCGCATTCGAATCTTTTATATCTTGATTCTTCACAACCCGATGTATCCATAATTGATCACGAGAATATTCTGTGTTTCACCAAATTACTAGTTTGAAATATCTGTCTAAGATGCTGAAATGGTACGCTATGAAAGTACACTCACCCCCTATACCAAATAGTACTTCTCAACTCTGGCTCCGCCCCTTTATGTTTTTTCCACAGGGACTTCAATCCTTGTCTTCCTATTGTTTCATCACTAACACTGAAACGGAATAGTTATTACATTTCAACTGACCTACTATTGAAAACACCTCAGGCATTCAGGAAATTCTTGTTTTCACGAATAAATCTCTACTACCTCTCTCGAACCTTTTTAACTCTTTCGCCGTGCTGAAATCTGAATTCAAGAAACAGATACTTGGATACAAGAGAGCAAAGAACTAACCTGTGAATTGCTCATCAAATCAGCCTGTCACCTAGATTTCTGTCAATCAGAAATTTTTAATGAGTTGATCAACTACCATTGTTTTTGGATTTTCTTCTCATGCTCACGAGGAAAATCACCTTTTCCGATAATAACTTTCATCAGGTCAGCTAAATTATGCGTTCACAAGAAATTTGTGAATTGTCGATGAATTCCGTTAGTTTTTATATTTTTTTCCTGCTTTCGCGGATTATCACGAATTTCTTAGTAACTCGTCCAAATCAGCAGGATAGATAGTCGGTCGATATATGTCAGACTCCGTATAATTGGAGGTGGTCACAAAAGCATTTCCGTTCGAAATGAAACATTCATCCGACAATTTGAAGGAGTTGGTTTTGATATAAAAATTGTTTTCACACACAATTTTTCCGCATTCGAATCTTTTATATCTTGATTCTTCACAACCCGATGTATCCATAATTGATCACGAGAATATTCTGTGTTTCACCAAATTACTAGTTTGAAATATCTGTCTAAGATGCTGAAATGGTACGCTATGAAAGTACACTCACCCCCTATACCAAATAGTACTTCTCAACTCTGGCTCCGCCCCTTTATGTTTTTTCCACAGGGACTTCAATCCTTGTCTTCCTATTGTTTCATCACTAACACTGAAACGGAATAGTTATTTCATTTCAACTGACCTACTATTGAAAACACCTCAGGCATTCAGGAAATTCTTGTTTTCACGAATAAATCTCTACTACCTCTCTCGAACCTTTTTAACTCCGATAATAACTTTTATCAGGTCAGCTAAATTATGCGTTCACAAGAAATTTGTGAATCGTCGATGAATTCCGGTAGTTTTTATATTTTTTTCCTGCTTTAAGGGATTATCACGAATTTCTTAGTAACTCGTCCAAATCAGCAGGATAGATAGTCGGTCGATATATGTCAGACTCCGTATAATTGGAGGTGGTCACAAAAGCATTTCCGTTCGAAATGAAACATTCATCCGACAATTTGAAGGAGTTGGTTTTGATATAAAAATTGTTTTCACACACAATTTTTCCGCATTCGAATCTTTTATATCTTGATTCTTCACAACCCGATGTATCCATAATTGATCACGAGAATATTCTGTGTTTCACCAAATTACTAGTTTGAAATATCTGTCTAAGATGCTGAAATGGTACGCTATGAAAGTACACTCACCCCCTATACCAAATAGTACTTCTCAACTCTGGCTCCGCCCCTTTATGTTTTTTCCACAGGGACTTCAATCCTTGTCTTCCTATTGTTTCATCACTAACACTGAAACGGAATAGTTATTACATTTCAACTGACCTACTATTGAAAACACCTCAGGCATTCAGGAAATTCTTGTTTTCACGAATAAATCTCTACTACCTCTCTCGAACCTTTTTAACTCTTTCGCCGTGCTGAAATCTGAATTCAAGAAACAGATACTTGGATACAAGAGAGCAAAGAACTAACCTGTGAATTGCTCATCAAATCAGCCTGTCACCTAGATTTCTGTCAATCAGAAATTTTTAATGAGTTGATCAACTACCATTGTTTTTGGATTTTCTTCTCATTCTCACGAGGAAAATCACCTTTTCCGATAATAACTTTTATCAGGTCAGCTAAATTATGCGTTCACAAGAAATTCGTGAATTGTCGATGAATTCCGGTAGTTTTTATATTTTTTTTCCTGCTTTCGCGGATTATCACGAATTTCTTAGTAACTCGTCCAAATCAGCATGATAGATAGTCGGTCGATATATGTCAGACTCCGTATAATTGGAGGTGGTCACAAAAGCATTTCCGTTCGGAATGAAACATTCATCCGACAATTTGAAGGAGTTGGTTTTGATATAAAAATTGTTTTCACACACAATTTTTCCGCATTCGAATCTTTTATATCTTGATTCTTCACAACCCGATGTATCCATAATTGATCACGAGAATATTCTGTGTTTCACCAAATTACTAGTTTGAAATATCTGTCTAAGATGCTGAAATGGTACGCTATGAAAGTACACTCACCCCCTATACCAAATAGTACTTCTCAACTCTGGCTCCGCCCCTTTATGTTTTTTCCACAGGGACTTCAATCCTTGTCTTCCTATTGTTTCATCACTAACACTGAAACGGAATAGTTATTACATTTCAACTGACCTACTATTGAAAACACCTCAGGCATTCAGGAAATTCTTGTTTTCACGAATAAATCTCTACTACCTCTCTCGAACCTTTTTTAACTCCGATAATAACTTTTATCAGGTCAGCTAAATTATGCGTTCACAAGAAATTTGTGAATTGTCGATGAATTCCGGTAGTTTTTATATTTTTTTCCTGCTTTAAGGGATTATCACGAATTTCTTAGTAACTCGTCCAAATCAGCAGGATAGATAGTCGGTCGATATATGTCAGACTCCGTATAATTGGAGGTGGTCACAAAAGCATTTCCGTTCGAAATGAAACATTCATCCGACAATTTGAAGGAGTTGGTTTTGATATAAAAATTGTTTTCACACACAATTTTTCCGCATTCGAATCTTTTATATCTTGATTCTTCACAACCCGATGTATCCATAATTGATCACGAGAATATTCTGTGTTTCACCAAATTACTAGTTTGAAATATCTGTCTAAGATGCTGAAATGGTACGCTATGAAAGTACACTCACCCCCTATACCCAATAGTACTTCTCAACTCTGGCTCCGCCCCTTTATGTTTTTTCCACAGGGACTTCAATCCTTGTCTTCCTATTGTTTCATCACTAACACTGAAACGGAATAGTTATTACATTTCAACTGACCTACTATTGAAAACACCTCAGGCATTCAGGAAATTCTTGTTTTCACGAATAAATCTCTACTACCTCTCTCGAACCTTTTTAACTCTTTCGCCGTGCTGAAATCTGAATTCAAGAAACAGATACTTGGATACAAGAGAGCAAAGAACTAACCTGTGAATTGCTCATCAAATCAGCCTGTCACCTAGATTTCTGTCAATCAGAAATTTTTAATGAGTTGATCAACTACCATTGTTTTTGGATTTTCTTCTCATTCTCACGAGGAAAATCACCTTTTCCGATAATAACTTTTATCAGGTCAGCTAAATTATGCGTTCACAAGAAATTTGTGAATTGTCGATGAATTCCGGTAGTTTTTATATTTTTTTCCTGCTTTCGCGGATTATCACGAATTTCTTAGTAACTCGTCCAAATCAGCAGGATAGATAGTCGGTCGATATATGTCAGACTCCGTATAATTGGAGGTGGTCACAAAAGCATTTCCGTTCGAAATGAAACATTCATCCGACAATTTGAAGGAGTTGGTTTTGATATAAAAATTGTTTTCACACACAATTTTTCCGCATTCGAATCTTTTATATCTTGATTCTTCACAACCCGATGTATCCATAATTGATCACGAGAATATTCTGTGTTTCACCAAATTACTAGTTTGAAATATCTGTCTAAGATGCTGAAATGGTACGCTATGAAAGTACACTCACCCCCTATACCAAATAGTACTTCTCAACTCTGGCTCCGCCCCTTTATGTTTTTTCCACAGGGACTTCAATCCTTGTCTTCCTATTGTTTCATCACTAACACTGAAACGGAATAGTTATTACATTTCAACTGACCTACTATTGAAAACACCTCAGGCATTCAGGAAATTCTTGTTTTCACGAATAAATCTCTACTACCTCTCTCGAACCTTTTTAACTCTTTCGCCGTGCTGAAATCTGAATTCAAGAAACAGATACTTGGATACAAGAGAGCAAAGAAATAACCTGTGAATTGCTCATCAAATCAGCCTGTCACCTAGATTTCTGTCAATCAGAAATTTTTAATGAGTTGATCAACTACCATTGTTTTTGGATTTTCTTCTCATTCTCACGAGGAAAATCACCTTTTCCGATAATAACTTTTATCAGGTCAGCTAAATTATGCGTTCACAAGAAATTTGTGAATTGTCGATGAATTCCGGTAGTTTTTATATTTTTTTCCTGCTTTCGCGGATTATCACGAATTTCTTAGTAACTCGTCCAAATCAGCAGGATAGATAGTCGGTCGATATATGTCAGACTCCGTATAATTGGAGGTGGTCACAAAAGCATTTCCGTTCGAAATGAAACATTCATCCGACAATTTGAAGGAGTTGGTTTTGATATAAAAATTGTTTTCACACACAATTTTTCCGCATTCGAATCTTTTATATCTTGATTCTTCACAACCCGATGTATCCATAATTGATCACGAGAATATTCTGTGTTTCACCAAATTACTAGTTTGAAATATCTGTCTAAGATGCTGAAATGGTACGCTATGAAAGTACACTCACCCCTATACCAAATAGTACTTCTCAACTCTGGCTCCGCCCCTTTATGTTTTTTCCACAGGGACTTCAATCCTTGTCTTCCTATTGTTTCATCACTAACACTGAAACGGAATAGTTATTACATTTCAACTGACCTACTATTGAAAACACCTCAGGCATTCAGGAAATTCTTGTTTTCACGAATAAATCTCTACTACCTCTCTCGAACCTTTTTAACTCCGATAATAACTTTTATCAGGTCAGCTAAATTATGCGTTCACAAGAAATTTGTGAATTGTCGATGAATTCCGGTAGTTTTTATATTTTTTTCCTGCTTAAGGGATTATCACGAATTTCTTAGTAACTCGTCCAAATCAGCAGGATAGATAGTCGGTCGATATATGTCAGACTCCGTATAATTGGAGGTGGTCACAAAAGCATTTCCGTTCGAAATGAAACATTCATCCGACAATTTGAAGGAGTTGGTTTTGATATAAAAATTGTTTTCACACACAATTTTTCCGCATTCGAATCTTTTATATCTTGATTCTTCACAACCCGATGTATCCATAATTGATCACGAGAATATTCTGTGTTTCACCAAATTACTAGTTTGAAATATCTGTCTAAGATGCTGAAATGGTACGCTATGAAAGTACACTCACCCCCTATACCAAATAGTACTTCTCAACTCTGGCTCCGCCCCTTTATGTTTTTTCCACAGGGACTTCAATCCTTGTCTTCCTATTGTTTCATCACTAACACTGAAACGGAATAGTTATTACATTTCAACTGACCTACTATTGAAAACACCTCAGGCATTCAGGAAATTCTTGTTTTCACGAATAAATCTCTACTACCTCTCTCGAACCTTTTTAACTCTTTCGCCGTGCTGAAATCTGAATTCAAGAAACAGATACTTGGATACAAGAGAGCAAAGAACTAACCTGTGAATTGCTCATCAAATCAGCCTGTCACCTAGATTTCTGTCAATCAGAAATTTTTAATGAGTTGATCAACTACCATTGTTTTTGGATTTTCTTCTCATTCTCACGAGGAAAATCACCTTTTCCGATAATAACTTTTATCAGGTCAGCTAAATTATGCGTTCACAAGAAATTTGTGAATTGTCGATGAATTCCGGTAGTTTTTATATTTTTTTCCTGCTTTCGCGGATTATCACGAATTTCTTAGTAACTCGTCCAAATCAGCAGGATACAAAGTCGGTCGATATATGTCAGACTCCGTATAATTGGAGGTGGTCACAAAAGCATTTCCGTTCGAAATGAAACATTCATCCGACAATTTGAAGGAGTTGGTTTTGATATAAAAATTGTTTTCACACACAATTTTTCCGCATTCGAATCTTTTATATCTTGATTCTTCACAACCCGATGTATCCATAATTGATCACGAGAATATTCTGTGTTTCACCAAATTACTAGTTTGAAATATCTGTCTAAGATGCTGAAATGGTACGCTATGAAAGTACACTCACCCCCTATACCAAATAGTACTTCCCAACTCTGGCTCCGCCCCTTTATATTTTTTCCACAGGGACTTCAATCCTTGTCTTCCTATTGTTTCATCACTAACACTGAAACGGAATAGTTATTACATTTCAACTGACCTACTATTGAAAACACCTCAGGCATTCAGGAAATTCTTGTTTTCACGAATAAATCTCTACTACCTCTCTCGAACCTTTTTAACTCTTTCGCCGTGCTGAAATCTGAATTCAAGAAACAGATACTTGGATACAAGAGAGCAAAGAACTAACCTGTGAATTGCTCATCAAATCAGCCTGTCACCTAGATTTCTGTCAATCAGAAATTTTTAATGAGTTGATCAACTACCATTGTTTTTGGATTTTCTTCTCATTCTCACGAGGAAAATCACCTTTTCCGATAATAACTTTTATCAGGTCAGCTAAATTATGCGTTCACAAGAAATTTGTGAATTGTCGATGAATTCCGGTAGTTTTTATATTTTTTTCCTGCTTTCGCGGATTATCACGAATTTCTTAGTAACTCGTCCAAATCAGCAGGATAGATAGTCGGTCGATATATGTCAGACTCCGTATAATTGGAGGTGGTCACAAAAGCATTTCCGTTCGAAATGAAACATTCATCCGACAATTTGAAGGAGTTGGTTTTGATATAAAAATTGTTTTCACACACAATTTTTCCGCATTCGAATCTTTTATATCTTGATTCTTCACAACCCGATGTATCCATAATTGATCACGAGAATATTCTGTGTTTCACCAAATTACTAGTTTGAAATATCTGTCTAAGATGCTGAAATGGTACGCTATGAAAGTACACTCACCCCCTATACCAAATAGTACTTCTCAACTCTGGCTCCGCCCCTTTATGTTTTTTCCACAGGGACTTCAATCCTTGTCTTCCTATTGTTTCATCACTAACACTGAAACGGAATAGTTATTACATTTCAACTGACCTACTATTGAAAACACCTCAGGCATTCAGGAAATTCTTGTTTTCACGAATAAATCTCTACTACCTCTCTCGAACCTTTTTAACTCTTTCGCCGTGCTGAAATCTGAATTCAAGAAACAGATACTTGGATACAAGAGAGCAAAGAACTAACCTGTGAATTGCTCATCAAATCAGCCTGTCACCTAGATTTCTGTCAATCAGAAATTTTTAATGAGTTGATCAACTACCATTGTTTTTGGATTTTCTTCTCATTCTCACGAGGAAAATCACCTTTTCCGATAATAACTTTTATCAGGTCAGCTAAATTATGCGTTCACAAGAAATTTGTGAATTGTCGATGAATTCCGGTAGTTTTTATATTTTTTTTCCTGCTTTCGCGGATTATCACGAATTTCTTAGTAACTCGTCCAAATCAGCAGGATAGATAGTCGGTCGATATATGTCAGACTCCGTATAATTGGAGGTGGTCACAAAAGCATTTCCGTTCGAAATGAAACATTCATCCGACAATTTGAAGGAGTTGGTTTTGATATAAAAATTGTTTTCACACAAAATTTTTCCGCATTCGAATCTTTTATATCTTGATTCTTCACAACCCGATGTATCCATAATTGATCACGAGAATATTCTGTGTTTCACCAAATTACTAGTTTGAAATATTTGTCTAAGATGCTGAAATGGTACGCTATGAAAGTACACTCACCCCCTATACCAAATAGTACTTCTCAACTCTGGCTCCGCCCCTTTATGTTTTTTCCACAGGGACTTCAATCCTTGTCTTCCTATTGTTTCATCACTAACACTGAAACGGAATAGTTATTACATTTCAACTGACCTACTATTGAAAACACCTCAGGCATTCAGGAAATTCTTGTTTTCACGAATAAATCTCTACTACCTCTCTCGAACCTTTTTAACTCTTTCGCCGTGCTGAAATCTGAATTCAAGAAACAGATACTTGGATACAAGAGAGCAAAGAACTAACCTGTGAATTGCTCATCAAATCAGCCTGTCACCTAGATTTCTGTCAATCAGAAATTTTTAATGAGTTGATCAACTACCATTGTTTTTGGATTTTCTTCTCATGCTCACGAGGAAAATCACCTTTTCCGATAATAACTTTTATCAGGTCAGCTAAATTATGCGTTCACAAGAAATTTGTGAATTGTCGATGAATTCCGGTAGTTTTTATATTTTTTTTCCTGCTTTCGCGGATTATCACGAATTTCTTAGTAACTCGTCCAAATCAGCAGGATAGATAGTCGGTCGATATATGTCAGACTCCGTATAATTGGAGGTGGTCACAAAAGCATTTCCGTTCGAAATGAAACATTCATCCGACAATTTGAAGGAGTTGGTTTTGATATAAAAATTGTTTTCACACACAATTTTTCCGCATTCGAATCTTTTATATCTTGATTCTTCACAACCCGATGTATCCATAATTGATCACGAGAATATTCTGTGTTTCACCAAATTACTAGTTTGAAATATCTGTCTAAGATTCTGAAATGGTACGCTATGAAAGTACACTCACCCCCTATACCAAATAGTACTTCTCAACTCTGGCTCCGTCCCTTTATGTTTTTTCCACAGGGACTTCAATCCTTGTCTTCCTATTGTTTCATCACTAACACTGAAACGGAATAGTTATAACATTTCAACTGACCTACTATTGAAAACACCTCAGGCATTCAGGAAATTCTTGTTTTCACGAATAAATCTCTACTACCTCTCTCGAACCTTTTTAACTCTTTCGCCGTGCTGAAATCTGAATTCAAGAAACAGATACTTGGATACAAGAGAGCAAAGAACTAACCTGTGAATTGCTCATCAAATCAGCCTGTCACCTAGATTTCTGTCAATCAGAAATTTTTAATGAGTTGATCAACTACCATTGTTTTTGGATTTTCTTCTCATGCTCACGAGGAAAATCACCTTTTCCGATAATAACTTTTATCAGGTCAGCTAAATTATGCGTTCACAAGAAATTTGTGAATTGTCGATGAATTCCGGTAGTTTTTATATTTTTTTTCCTGCTTTCGCGGATTATCACGAATTTCTTAGTAACTCGTCCAAATCAGCAGGATAGATAGTCGGTCGATATATGTCAGACTCCGTATAATTGGAGGTGGTCACAAAAGCATTTCCGTTCGAAATGAAACATTCATCCGACAATTTGAAGGAGTTGGTTTTGATATAAAAATTGTTTTCACACACAATTTTTCCGCATTCGAATCTTTTATATCTTGATTCTTCACAACCTGATGTATCCATAATTGATCACGAGAATATTCTGTGTTTCACCAAATTACTAGTTTGAAATATCTGTCTAAGATGCTGAAATGGTACGCTATGAAAGTACACTCACCCCCTATACCAAATAGTACTTCTCAACTCTGGCTCCGCCCCTTTATGTTTTTTCCACAGGGACTTCAATCCTTGTCTTCCTATTGTTTCATCACTAACACTGAAACGGAATAGTTATTACATTTCAACTGACCTACTATTGAAAACACCTCAGGCATTCAGGAAATTCTTGTTTTCACGAATAAATCTCTACTACCTCTCTCGAACCTTTTTAACTCCGATAATAACTTTTATCAGGTCAGCTAAATTATGCGTTCACAAGAAATTTGTGAATTGTCGATGAATTCCGGTAGTTTTTATATTTTTTTCCTGCTTTAAGGGATTATCACGAATTTCTTAGTAACTCGTCCAAATCAGCAGGATAGATAGTCGGTCGATATATGTCAGACTCCGTATAATTGGAGGTGGTCACAAAAGCATTTCCGTTCGAAATGAAACATTCATCCGACAATTTGAAGGAGTTGGTTTTGATATAAAAATTGTTTTCACACACAATTTTTCCGCATTCGAATCTTTTATATCTTGATTCTTCACAACCCGATGTATCCATAATTGATCACGAGAATATTCTGTGTTTCACCAAATTACTAGTTTGAAATATCTGTCTAAGATGCTGAAATGGTACGCTATGAAAGTACACTCACCCCTATACCAAATAGTACTTCTCAACTCTGGCTCCGCCCCTTTATGTTTTTTCCACAGGGACTTCAATCCTTGTCTTCCTATTGTTTCATCACTAACACTGAAACGGAATAGTTATTACATTTCAACTGACCTACTATTGAAAACACCTCAGGCATTCAGGAAATTCTTGTTTTCACGAATAAATCTCTACTACCTCTCTCGAACCTTTTTAACTCCGATAATAACTTTTATCAGGTCAGCTAAATTATGCGTTCACAAGAAATTTGTGAATTGTCGATGAATTCCGGTAGTTTTTATATTTTTTTCCTGCTTTCGCGGATTATCACGAATTTCTTAGTAACTCGTCCAAATCAGCAGGATAGATAGTCGGTCGATATATGTCAGACTCCGTATAATTGGAGGTGGTCACAAAAGCATTTCCGTTCGAAATGAAACATTCATCCGACAATTTGAAGGAGTTGGTTTTGATATAAAAATTGTTTTCACACACAATTTTTCCGCATTCGAATCTTTTATATCTTGATTCTTCACAACCCGATGTATCCATAATTGATCACGAGAATATTCTGTGTTTCACCAAATTACTAGTTTGAAATATCTGTCTAAGATGCTGAAATGGTACGCTATGAAAGTACACTCACCCCCTATACCAAATAGTACTTCTCAACTCTGGCTCCGCCCCTTTATGTTTTTTCCACAGGGACTTCAATCCTTGTCTTCCTATTGTTTCATCACTAACACTGAAACGGAATAGTTATTACATTTCAACTGACCTACTATTGAAAACACCTCAGGCATTCAGGAAATTCTTGTTTTCACGAATAAATCTCTACTACCTCTCTCGAACCTTTTTAACTCTTTCGCCGTGCTGAAATCTGAATTCAAGAAACAGATACTTGGATACAAGAGAGCAAAGAACTAACCTGTGAATTGCTCATCAAATCAGCCTGTCACCTAGATTTCTGTCAATCAGAAATTTTTAATGAGTTGATCAACTACCATTGTTTTTGGATTTTCTTCTCATGCTCACGAGGAAAATCACCTTTTCCGATAATAACTTTTATCAGGTCAGCTAAATTATGCGTTCACAAGAAATTTGTGAATTGTCGATGAATTCCGGTAGTTTTTATATTTTTTTTCCTGCTTTCGCGGATTATCACGAATTTCTTAGTAACTCGTCCAAATCAGCAGGATAGATAGTCGGTCGATATATGTCAGACTCCGTATAATTGGAGGTGGTCACAAAAGCATTTCCGTTCGAAATGAAACATTCATCCGACAATTTGAAGGAGTTGGTTTTGATATAAAAATTGTTTTCACACACAATTTTTCCGCATTCGAATCTTTTATATCTTGATTCTTCACAACCCGATGTATCCATAATTGATCACGAGAATATTCTGTGTTTCACCAAATTACTAGTTTGAAATATCTGTCTAAGATGCTGAAATGGTACGCTATGAAAGTACACTCACCCCCTATACCAAATAGTACTTCTCAACTCTGGCTCCGCCCCTTTATGTTTTTTCCACAGGGACTTCAATCCTTGTCTTCCTATTGTTTCATCACTAACACTGAAACGGAATAGTTATTACATTTCAACTGACCTACTATTGAAAACAACTCAGGCATTCAGGAAATTCTTGTTTTCACGAATAAATCTCTACTACCTCTCTCGAACCTTTTTAACTCTTTCGCCGTGCTGAAATCTGAATTCAAGAAACAGATACTTGGATACAAGAGAGCAAAGAACTAACCTGTGAATTGCTCATCAAATCAGCCTGTCACCTAGATTTCTGTCAATCAGAAATTTTTAATGAGTTGATCAACTACCATTGTTTTTGGATTTTCTTCTCATGCTCACGAGGAAAATCACCTTTTCCGATAATAACTTTTATCAGGTCAGCTAAATTATGCGTTCACAAGAAATTTGTGAATTGTCGATGAATTCCGGTAGTTTTTATATTTTTTTTCCTGCTTTCGCGGATTATCACGAATTTCTTAGTAACTCGTCCAAATCAGCAGGATAGATAGTCGGTCGATATATGTCAGACTCCGTATAATTGGAGGTGGTCACAAAAGCATTTCCGTTCGAAATGAAACATTCATCCGACAATTTGAAGGAGTTGGTTTTGATATAAAAATTGTTTTCACACACAATTTTTCCGCATTCGAATCTTTTATATCTTGATTCTTCACAACCCGATGTATCCATAATTGATCACGAGAATATTCTGTGTTTCACCAAATTACTAGTTTGAAATATCTGTCTAAGATGCTGAAATGGTACGCTATGAAAGTACACTCACCCCCTATACCAAATAGTACAGGGTGATTCATTTATCTTGGTAACCCCAATTTTCTCGAAAACGTCCGAATATTTTTTCATTCTGTGAATGGCGTTTTGAACACGTCAATGTCGACTTGAGATGCGCATAAAAATCTGCGGAATAAATAAAGACGCCAGGCGTCGCGGCGCTATCAAAAATTTTTTCTCCAGGGACATACCTTTTTTATCATGTCATTCGAAAGATAATTTCATTCTGAATTTTTTTTTCGAATAAAATTTTTATCAATTTCTAACCGTTAGCGATCTGCAGCGTGTTTTATATTGATTCTATTCGATTTATTTTTTTGTGCATTGTGTTAGTATGCCTTTATTTAGAGACATAGATGTGATTTTGTGATTTGAATTCAAGAAGGCTAGTTTTCTGGTCAATGTGCTTCTTCAAATAAGATGAAATATGTGGCTACAGCAAGATGGGGCTTCATGCCACCACGCTGCCATTCTCAAGAGATATTTAGATCAAGAATTCGGAAAAAAATGGATTGAAACCAATGGATCCATCAGATATCGCCAGACCTAACGCTCATGGATTACTTTCTGAGGGGTCCCCTTGAATATATGGTATACCAAACTGATTCTAATAACTTGGACTATTTGAAATTGAAGAAAAGAAACGCATATGCCCAAGTGGACCCTTATATTTTGACCAAAGTGATGAAATAACTTATGTATGGATCATAATGGCCGGTATATAGAACATATGATTCGAAATTTTTCGTTTGTTATTAAAAAAAATGTTTATTATTATAAGATATGAATAAAATAATAGAAAAATAGTTACACAGCCTCCGTCATTTTACGGAACATAATCAAATTTAGGTCATCTAGCCATTATGATCAATACACAAGTTAAATCATCTCCCTATTTCATCATAAGTCACTTTGGACAGAATATAAGGATACATTCATTTTCGAATTCTTAATCTCAATATCTCTTCACAATGGCAGCGTTGTGACATGGAGCCCTATCTGGCTGTATCCACATATTTGATCTTATTTGAAGAGGCAGATTGTTCAGAAAACTTGCCTCCTTGAATTCGAGGCATAAAATCATATCTATGTCTCCAAATCAAGCCATACTACCACAATACAGAAAAAAATAAATAGAATAGAATCAACATAAAACACGCTGCAGAACGCTGACGGTAAGAAATGGACAAAAATTGTATTCGAAAAAAAAGTTCAAAATGAAATTATCTTTCGAATGATATGATAAAAATGGTATGTCCCTGGAGAAAAAGTTTTGACAGCGCCGCGACGCCTGGCGTCTTTATTTATTCCGCAGATTTTTATGCGCATCTCAAGTCGACATTGACTTGTTCAAAACGCCATTCACAGAATGAAAAAATATTCTGGCGTTTTCGAGAAAATTGGGGTTACCAAGATAAATGAATCACCCTGTACTTCTCAACTCTGGCTCCGCCCCTTTATGTTTTTTCCACAGGGACTTCAATCCTTGTCTTCCTATTGTTTCATCACTAACACTGAAACGGAATAGTTATTACATTTCAACTGACCTACTATTGAAAACACCTCAGGCATTCAGGAAATTCTTGTTTTCACGAATAAATCTCTACTACCTCTCTCGAACCTTTTGAACTCTTTCGCCGTGCTGAAATCTGAATTCAAGAAACAGATACTTGGATACAAGAGAGCAAAGAACTAACCTGTGAATTGCTCATCAAATCAGCCTGTCACCTAGATTTCTGTCAATCAGAAATTTTTAATGAGTTGATCAACTACCATTGTTTTTGGATTTTCTTCTCATGCTCACGAGGAAAATCACCTTTTCCGATAATAACTTTTATCAGGTCAGCTAAATTATGCGTTCACAAGAAATTTGTGAATTGTCGATGAATTCCGGTAGTTTTTATATTTTTTTTCCTGCTTTCGCGGATTATCACGAATTTCTTAGTAACTCGTCCAAATCAGCAGGATAGATAGTCGGTCGATATATGTCAGACTCCGTATAATTGGAGGTGGTCACAAAAGCATTTCCGTTCGAAATGAAACATTCATCCGACAATTTGAAGGAGTTGGTTTTGATATAAAAATTGTTTTCACACACAATTTTTCCGCATTCGAATCTTTTATATCTTGATTCTTCACAACCCGATGTATCCATAATTGATCACGAGAATATTCTGTGTTTCACCAAATTACTAGTTTGAAATATCTGTCTAAGATGCTGAAATGGTACGCTATGAAAGTACACTCACCCCCTATACCAAATAGTACTTCTCAACTCTGGCTCCGCCCCTTTATGTTTTTTCCACAGGGACTTCAATCCTTGTCTTCCTATTGTTTCATCACTAACACTGAAACGGAATAGTTATTACATTTCAACTGACCTAGTATTGAAAACACCTCAGGCATTCAGGAAATTCTTGTTTTCACGAATAAATCTCTACTACCTCTCTCGAACCTTTTTAACTCTTTCGCCGTGCTGAAATCTGAATTCAAGAAACAGATACTTGGATACAAGAGAGCAAAGAACTAACCTGTGAATTGCTCATCAAATCAGCCTGTCACCTAGATTTCTGTCAATCAGAAATTTTTAATGAGTTGATCAACTACCATTGTTTTTGGATTTTCTTCTCATGCTCACGAGGAAAATCACCTTTTCCGATAATAACTTTTATCAGGTCAGCTAAATTATGCGTTCACAAGAAATTTGTGAATTGTCGATGAATTCCGGTAGTTTTTATATTTTTTTTCCTGCTTTCGCGGATTATCACGAATTTCTTAGTAACTCGTCCAAATCAGCAGGATAGATAGTCGGTCGATATATGTCAGACTCCGTATAATTGGAGGTGGTCACAAAAGCATTTCTGTTCGAAATGAAACATTCATCCGACAATTTGAAGGAGTTGGTTTTGATATAAAAATTGTTTTCACACACAATTTTTCCGCATTCGAATCTTTTATATCTTGATTCTTCACAACCCGATGTATCCATAATTGATCACGAGAATATTCTGTGTTTCACCAAATTACTAGTTTGAAATATCTGTCTAAGATGCTGAAATGGTACGCTATGAAAGTACACTCACCCCCTATACCAAATAGTACTTCTCAACTCTGGCTCCGCCCCTTTATGTTTTTTCCACAGGGACTTCAATCCTTGTCTTCCTATTGTTTCATCACTAACACTGAAACGGAATAGTTATTACATTTCAACTGACCTACTATTGAAAACACCTCAGGCATTCAGGAAATTCTTGTTTTCACGAATAAATCTCTAGTACCTCTCTCGAACCTTTTTAACTCTTTCGCCGTGCTGAAATCTGAATTCAAGAAACAGATACTTGGATACAAGAGAGCAAAGAACTAACCTGTGAATTGCTCATCAAATCAGCCTGTCACCTAGATTTCTGTCAATCAGAAATTTTTAATGAGTTGATCAACTACCATTGTTTTTGGATTTTCTTCTCATGCTCACGAGGAAAATCACCTTTTCCGATAATAACTTTTATCAGGTCAGCTGAATTATGCGTTCACAAGAAATTTGTGAATTGTCGATGAATTCCGGTAGTTTTTATATTTTTTTTCCTGCTTTCGCGGATTATCACGAATTTCTTAGTAACTCGTCCAAATCAGCAGGATAGATAGTCGGTCGATATATGTCAGACTCCGTATAATTGGAGGTAGTCACAAAAGCATTTCCGTTCGAAATGAAACATTCATCCGACAATTTGAAGGAGTTGGTTTTGATATAAAAATTGTTTTCACACACAATTTTTCCGCATTCGAATCTTTTATATCTTGATTTCTCACAACCCGATGTATCCATAATTGATCACGAGAATATTCTGTGTTTCACCAAATTACTAGTTTGAAATATCTGTCTAAGATGCTGAAATGGTACGCTATGAAAGTACACTCACCCCCTATACCAAATAGTACTTCTCAACTCTGGCTCCGCCCCTTTATGTTTTTTCCACAGGGACTTCAATCCTTGTCTTCCTATTGTTTCATCACTAACACTGAAACGGAATAGTTATTACATTTCAACTGACCTACTATTGAAAACACCTCAGGCATTCAGGAAATTCTTGTTTTCACGAATAAATCTCTACTACCTCTCTCGAACCTTTTTAACTCTTTCGCCGTGCTGAAATCTGAATTCAAGAAACAGATACTTGGATACAAGAGAGCAAAGAACTAACCTGTGAATTGCTCATCAAATAAGCCTGTCACCTAGATTTCTGTCAATCAGAAATTTTTAATAAGTTGATCAACTACCATTGTTTTTGGATTTTCTTCTCATGCTCACGAGGAAAATCACCTTTTCCGATAATAACTTTTATCAGGTCAGCTAAATTATGCGTTCACAAGAAATTTGTGAATTGTCGATGAATTCCGGTAGTTTTTATATTTTTTTTCCTGCTTTCGCGGATTATCACGAATTTCTTAGTAACTCGTCCAAATCAGCAGGATAGATAGCCGGTCGATATATGTCAGACTTCGTATAATTGGAGGTGGTCACAAAAGCATTTCCGTTCGAAATGAAACATTCATCCGACAATTTGAAGGAGTTGGTTTTGATATAAAAATTGTTTTCACACACAATTTTTCCGCATTCGAATCTTTTATATCTTGATTCTTCACAACCCGATGTATCCATAATTGATCACGAGAATATTCTGTGTTTCACCAAATTACTAGTTTGAAATATCTGTCTAAGATGCTGAAATGGTACGCTATGAAAGTACACTCACCCCCTATACCAAATAGTACTTCTAAACTCTGGCTCCGCCCCTTTATGTTTTTTTCCACAGGGACTTCAATCCTTGTCTTCCTATTGTTTCATCACTAACACTGAAACGGAATAGTTATTATATTTCAACTGACCTACTATTGAAAACACCTCAGGCATTCAGGAAATTCTTGTTTTCACGAATAAATCTCTACTACCTCTCTCGAACCTTTTTAACTCTTTCGCCGTGCTGAAATCTGAATTCAAGAAACAGATACTTGGATACAAGAGAGCAAAGAACTAACCTGTGAATTGCTCATCAAATCAGCCTGTCACCTAGATTTCTGTCAATCAGAAATTTTTAATGAGTTGATCAACTACCATTGTTTTTGGATTTTCTTCTCATGCTCACGAGAAAAATCACCTTTTCCGATAATAACTTTTATCAGGTCAGCTAAATTATGCGTTCACAAGAAATTTGTGAATTGTCGATGAATTCCGGTAGTTTTTATATTTTTTTTCCTGCTTTCGCGGATTATCACGAATTTCTTAGTAACTCGTCCAAATCAGCAGGATAGATAGTCGGTCGATATATATATATATATATATATATATATCCAACGAACAAACTGGCATCTTTTCCGAAACGGTATAGGCCTGCATCCTCGTGTATATTGGTGTATATTCAAGAAAGTTTGCACCGTACATTCCGACTTCCAGTTATATCCAGCGGATGGACTGACATCCGTATATTTTGATACAAGTAGGAAACAGTTCGGCTTCTATATATTCCATTTTCAGGTAATCTGCCTTCCAGCAATGTTGCCAATTCGATGTAATTCTCATGTTCGTGATCGGAACTCATTCAAGATGTTTATTCATTTGATTTATCGAAATGCTGAAAGTAATTGTCACACTTGACTGAATAGTTTTTTATTTCGTTATCAATTGCGTAATTGGTAATAGTTTATCCATGCGATAATCATGTTTTTCAGATTCAAAAGTTAAATTATTTGTTTTGATTTGGATTTCGCCCACATTAATTCAGAATATACAAAAAATTTCAACCGCCTGAATTTTGGATACTATTTGATTCAGAAATGGAGAAGTATAGATTCAATTTGACAGACTTCTGGGTTTGACAACTATATATGAAATGCGATTTTTCCGTGTTTTGATTCAACTATTCTGGATGTGTTTTTTTATATCACGTATTCTAAAAAAATTCCTCAAACCTTTCGTGGCATATCGAAGATGATCCTCAGAATAATATATTAATTAATAATAATAATGAAGGCCTTCATTTATGCATGTGATATTGCAAATGGAAAAAACACATACTTATTTTGAACAACAAAAAGGCAGGATCCAGTGCACATTCGGTGCAACTGTTCAATCCTACCTTATCCATTGGAGACATCAAAACGTATAGAATTCCCACTGGCATGAGAACTGACAACCAAGATATCAAAAACATCAATTTATCCTATATAAAAAGTCATTCCCTTATTCGAATCGACTTTAATCTTTTCACATTCTACCGCGAAAAACTCTTCTCTGTTCATCGATAAAATAATTGAACAAAAATACCCTGAAATATTTCAAGTTCCCTACACTTCTGACATCTAATGGCAAGTTATTGAAGCGATAAGCGATGAAGTACTGAAAAGAACGACTAAAAACTGCTGTTGTGTGCGTGGTGGAGTCAGGGTGTTTCAAAATTGTTTTTTTTTCATCAAAATCGGTAGAATGATCACATTAAGTGATAGGTTTGGCGATCAAATTTTCTTGTTTTATTCAGTTTCAAGATCTAATGCAATGAAAAGGAAACGAACTAAAATACTGTTTTTAATCTGCACTTTCAAAGGTGCGACTATCACTTGCCAATCTTGCCGTATTGGCAACTGCCAGATGACTTCTATGGTGATCGTGGTGGTACTATAGGAAATTATATCAAAGAAGCAGTTGCACCCAAATTCCCGTTTTTCGACGTTTCTAGCTCTCGTCTGAAGAGGTACATCTCAATGGTACCTAATTCATGTCAATCAATAATATCTATAACTTTAGCAAACAAAATTTTGCAGATTTTCGACGACGTTCCACTTGGAGTTTAGCGATTCTTTTAAAACTTCCATTTCTCAATTTGAAAAACTGCTAGAACAAAGGCTATCACAATAAATATTAAAAGAAAAATTTTCATTTTGTACAATTTCATTTTGGAACTATTGTAAAATTAAATTTTTCCATTGATTGTATGATTTTTTCCAAGTAATTTGTGAATACTTTTTTGGGTTGGAACCTGTTTTTATATTCCTATCTTTCATAAATAAAATTAAATGAAAAATAATGAAAATATCGGAAATATTATAGTTTGATCATTCGAACCATCAGAACATCTGGAGAATGATGATAACACATGCACCATGGTACGTTTCAAATCAAACAATTCAAGGAGACTTGAAGGTACCATACGTGAAAGGTGTCATCAAGAAAAAAAGTGGGAATCACCACATGAAGCAGAAGAACCACGTAAATATTTTACTTCACCCACTGACTGAAGTGCACAACGATAAGGATAGGCGACTCAAACGAAAATGCCCAGCAGATCTGAAATAGATGTCAAAAAAAAAAACTGCCACTGGGTAGGACCTCACAACGACACTTGAAAGCACTCAGCTCTGAAGCCAGCAGATAAGCTTATAGAATGGATTTATTCTGATTGCTCGTATTGTTATAATAATTAAAAAAAATTCGATGGAAACAAAGTTGAACAAGCCGAAAACGAATTATCAAAAATTACCATTGTAACAAGAAGTCCCACACATTCACTCTGTTACTGAATTTAATTAATTAATTATACGTATAAGGTTAAAAAAACTTTTCAAGTTGTTGGCGGATAAACGAGCTTTTGTAAACCATAATGAAGTATTGAACTCCCCACGAAAAGATTGATAATTTAAAAAAAGGGAATTAGAATTAGATGAATTCCAAATGAAAAAAATCACCTGCAAAGATAATTCTACGGTTTTAATAGTTGTTATAGTTTTTTGGTGCGACTTCGAAGTTCCCAAGGCAGAATGAAAATGGATCAATTCACAGTTTGGTGACAAGAACAGAATAATGGGAGTATTCTGCTTTTCATCCTCCAATCGTGTGCGGTACAGGGCACAGATCTGTAACGTAGGATTGATCTTTACCTCTTTGACCACCTTACAGATTTTTCAGTTCCAAAGTCCCTGTGATTAAGATAAATGCAGCAACAACTTCAGAATTATTTACGGATCTGATAGTCGGTGACACACAGATAAATCGTATGCTAAAGATGAAAAGCAGAATTCACCCATGAATCGGAAAAAGTTGTACAGGGTGATTAGGTTTGAGTTTGTAATAAGATTCATTCCTGATTATATAAGATAAATATTCCGAGATCCAGCCAATCACCATTCTGAATCAATGACGATATATATTTCGTTTGAAATTCTTATGTTTTGTTGAAAAAATTGTAATCAAAGTAGGTACAAATAAATGTTTTCGCCATATTGAGATTAATTCTGATGTGAATATCGGAATACCATATTCTCAATATGATTGTTGACAGATCTAAAACTTAGAATATTTCTGTGTACTAAATATATGCATTGATCATAATTCTCGGAGTTCCATTCGAGTTTTCTCCACCTACTTTAACAACATTTGAGATGAATCAATAGATTTTGAGCAAAATATGAAATAGGTACTCACTTTATATTTTTTTATCGTTGCAATGCGATGAAAAAGTTTCAATGCTGAGAATAGATTAAAATATATAATTCAAACCTATTTTGATGATCAGGAAGATATAGAAATATTTTATTCAGAAAAAAACAAATGATTCAAAATAGGTATATTGTATTTGTGCAATAAAGAACAATGACAAAATGTCAACTCAAAATGATAATTTTTAAATAAGAGTTTCTGCTTCGACAAAGAATCTAAGTTAATATATCAACCTGATGATATGTGTATGTACACATACACGTCGTTCCCATATCAGTAGTTTTTCGTGTTAAAATTCGAGGCGACGCATTTTCGAGTGATTCGGTCACTCATGAAAACCAGGTTCGTAACAAAACCCTGTACATTTTTAGTACAAACCGCGAACAGTCCTATAATACGACCTATCGGCATCATCGAAAGTAGAAAAGATTTTTACGAAATAAACTTTTTCTGCAAACATGTCCAGGAACCATGAGTACCTGAACCAAAAGTTGGATAGAACTCGGAATAAAATGAAAGTTTCCTCAAACGTCTGATAGACCATCACGATAAATCATCCTGGATGGGATAAATTAATATTTGAAATCATGAGATATATTTACTTCACTACCTATTCAACGGGAGATAATGGTTATTAGCCTGAAATATCATTATCTAATAAAGCACAGGTGGAAAGTTTCCACCGTTTCGGATAAACAGTGTGACACACATGGTACACCCACATTTTCTCCTTTGTTTCTGTAGCTATTTTTTTGAAATTTGGAACATTGAATAAACTCACTATAGGACACTTTTTGACATATCCATAAAAAAAATCCAACTTCAAATTGTTGTTTGTGTTTGAACCTTGTGATTGAACCGAGAAGATACTTAAACTTGTCTAAACTCCATTATCGAGTTGGTTATACAGAAAAAAAGTTGATATGGATGGATACCCCACCGATGGTACTTCCGAATGACGTCAGAGTAGCATTATGCTACCATTTGACAAAACGGAGTTTCGAGTGAAAGAAGGTTTTGATTTACTCCTTTGGTACGTATTTCGAACCACGATACTTTTTAAATCGAAATTACTATAGTGTAGCATTATTTTGATTATTTGGAATAATTTTAGGGAGTTCATGGCTCTTTAGATCGAAAAATAAAATAGGCGTTCTGACGAATCAAATATCAACTATGAGGTTTCATTAGATGAAGAAAATTATGGAGACTTCAAAAATGTAATAATATACCTATTTAAAAATCCAAAGTTGATGTCATTTCCGGAAAAACCGAAAATTGGAGTTTTTTTCTTGAATATGTCAAAAAGTATATTCAATGTTCGAAATTTCAGAAATATAGCTACAGAAATAAGGGAGAAAATGGGGGTGTACCATGAGTCTGTGTCACCCTGTATACTAGAAAAATAATGAAAATTTTTTCCTCATTTTGAATCTAATTTAACCAAACAAAGTTTCCATTCATCTAATTTTCACATAATTCAAGTCGACTGGCCTTTCAATATTTTTCCTATAATAATTCGTGAAGAATATAATCTCACGATTGAAATATTATAATTCATCATTTCAATGAATATATTTCAGGATGAATCTTTCTAATAATTGATCATGATCATTCTTGCACAAATGCAGAAGCAGAAATAGTTCAATTTCAGATTTCGCGCACCATATTAAAATCCCGGCAGAATATCTTCTCCCGCCAGCTGAAATGTTATGTTTATCTCTTTACGATACAAAAAACGTCTATAAAGCCATAAAATTCGTCCCGTGAACGACATTCCAGTGATGCCGCTTGCTCCGGATGCCACTTCAACCGCTACATGTAAAACCGAGAATATACATATCCGTGAATATAATATACACGAGTGTGACGAGAGCGCCACCACACTCGATCGCGCGGAACCTCTGACATACAGGACGTTCAGAAATGGTAAAATTTGGCGTCCAGCCAATTATCATCGCAACGTATAGAGGATGCCATGCTGAACCGTTCTGCGTGATTTTCAGCTGATGGTAAAGTGGCATCCGTATATCGGATGCCACATTACCGCGGATGCCACTCTTACCGCGATTTTAACATGGGAGGATGCCAGAATGTACCATATATATATATATATATATATATTCATATATATGAATATATATATATATATATATATATATATATATATATATATATATATATATATATATATATATATGCCAATGCGTGCATTGCTGGACCAAATCACACATCTATACGTCCATTGCTGGACAGAGCGTGGCATTGCTGGACGTCCAGCAATGCCCAGTATATTTTTATATGTTTTGGCGTGCTTAACTGGACAATATTTCCCCCACCCTTAAATCCATAAATTTTGCTGGGTTGCCATGTTGTTTGCTGAACATTTCGTAAAATTGCAAGTTAGTTTGCATTGGTCGTCGAAGGGATACAGATCTCGACAATGTATTCATTAGTACTCCAGTTGGATAATAATTCATTCGTCATTCGAAAAAATCAAAAGAAATCAACAAAAAAAAGGAAACCCTTATGTACATCGAAAGATATCAGCATATTAAGAGAAATTCAACTCAATTTGAGATTAGGTGTGCCAAAGGTTGTGATTCCTGCAGTATTTGGTATAGGTTAGTGATTTAATTTTATATATTTCATTCCAATAGGAGGTAAGTTTTGAAAATTATAAGTAAACACACCTGACTGATATTTGCTCGGGTTATTCAAGAAGTAATCATTGACTCAATGATTTTTATTATTCGTACAAGATTCCATTGTTACGAAAAAATATCAATCAAAGCTTATGTGACGGTGAATCTGAGCTTAATTTCAAAAATATTTTTGAAATATTTTTGAAATATTTATTTCAATTCTAGCAAAAACAGGAAGGCACAGTATAGAGGAAGAAGAAGTATTAGAAGAAACTGTCGCTCGCCACTATCAGGAGGAAACATATCCGAGTCTCAGAGAATGTTCGTATTTGATAGAGACGAATAAAATTTTGAGTGCAAGATCTCCAGTGGCTCTCAAAACGCACATATACAATGTGTAGAACTTTTTGAACCGTCAAAAAACACCCAGATTTCATATGATCTCATCATTTTTTATTTTTTGAGTTCATCTGATTGGAATGTTTATTATTTTCATTTATCTTCTTAGCATTGCAATCAGTATGAGCATAATATTTCATTTTTTTTTGTTATTTCTTGGCTATGCCAAGCAATAATTTTTTTCTGTGATATTATTGAATTTTCCAAAGATATTCTGAGATATTATTTTATGTTTATTATTTTATATTTTCTAGTTGGTTATATTTCATATTATTCAGTTTTTCATTTTGTTTTATTATTTTTTCATTATTTTCCAGTATTTTGCCAGAGCGTTGTTAATATATTAATATATATTTATTATTTTTTTCAATATATATATTTCTATTTCATTAAAAATTTTTTTCAATCATTATGGATCTATTATTGTTGGTCGTTTTTTATTGTTCAGGATTGATAAATCTGATGTGACTCATGGGCATAGCAGTTTTTGAAGATCATGAAAAAAACTTCTTCGACCTACTTGACTGTGTAGAATATTCATACTAAGACCCATCGAGTAAAGATGCATGATTTGTCAATATAAAATGCAGTGTATTGATGGAGGAAAAAATGTATAACTGCGGTATTGAATGTTTTTGAACAAAATGCTCAGACAGGTATATGATAGTTTTTATCAAATCATCTCATGAAATAAAAATATAAATCGTGAAAATATTTATATTTTTATAAATTAATTTCGGAAACTATTTACCAAATCTTTTTCTTCATTGAATCCTGATGGTGTGAAAAATTGGTGGAGTAGTTAAAATTTTTTTTCAAAACATAGGGCGTTTGCCTTTATTAAAAGTTGAATTTTCATAAAATAAAATCTTCATTCGATTTGAAGACAAACCGAATGTTGCGCAAATATTCGAATTGTTTTCCATCGTCTATCGTCTAATGATAGACCAAAATCATAAAATCGATCATTTATTTCTCGTATGTTGCTCAAGACAGAAATCTAAATGTATTATTCAAATTTGTCTCCATTAATGCAGTTGAGTGTTGACAAGTCTGGGAAACAAATTGACAGATTTCAGGCAAGTGAAAAAGGAGCATTCCACAACAGAACGACAATATTTCAAGAATGAAGAAAGCTTAAAGACAGCAGTTAGACACTTTCATGAAAATTTTCCGAATTTCGGTTTCTGAGAATCTACATGTGATTTTTGGAAAACAAATGCATCCACAACGTGCCACTGTGTGGTGTGCATTTCTTTGAGCATGACGCTGGTCAAGAAGTGACTATTATTGAGACATGAAAACACAGTTCTTTCAGCCGATATTGGAAGATGATGATTTGGCCAGAATGTGGTTTCAACAAGACGGAGCAACATGCCATACAGCCCGTGAAAGACTTCAATAACTGCATGACACATTTCCAGGTTGTGTTTTTCTTTCGTTTTCTTGATCAGAATTGACCTTCTACATCATGTGATTCAACACTATTACATATCTCTTTATTGGTTATTCGAAATCAGAGTTCTATTTCAACAAGCCTACAACCACGCGTGCATTTGAAGGAAAAGATTCAAAGTTGCATCAACGCAATATTTGCCGAATGGTCAAGAATAATTCGACAGGAGGGTGCGTATGTGTATGCAAAGCTGGGGAGTCCATTTGCAACGATGTGTCATTCAATTCATGTTTCAATAAAAAAAACAACAAACAAAAGACTGAAATATGTATTTTCAATTAATCTGAATCCAATTAATAACTTTAAATAATATGAACACGCAAAATGTCTTGATCATTGCTGGACGTCAACAATGGTGCATTCAGTCCAGCTATTGACGATCGGAAAAACGAACATGTCCAGCAATGTGCACTTCTACAAAATATCAGTTCTATCACACACTGTAGTTGAAATAACAATTCTTAATACATTACATTTGAATAAATTATTGACACACTCAACATTCATGTACACAACAGAAATGTATCGGTCATTGCTGGACGCCGAGAATGACGTCATGTCCAGCTATTGACGCTCGCAAAAACGATACAGCCCAGCAATGTGCGCTTTTATTATATGAGTTAATAAAATTGAGTAGAGATGGAAAGGGTTCACTGATATAGATGAGTATCCAAAAACGTTGATCGCAAAGAATATTGGCATATGTTCAGCGACATATGCGAGTTCTTCTAAATATTTAATTTTCTACAAATTATCTACTTTCAGATGTCAGTTTTGGTTCAGTTGAAAAGTTTTGGTTTCATCCTTGTTTTCTAAGTAAAACGTAGATTCATTATTTCATCTCGTTAACTTCTCTCCAAATTGATCAGTCTCATATTCTTCAGAAAGACAAGATCCCACTGAGAAAACTCAAAATGTTCGTGGTATATCTGTATGGTTGTAGTCGAAGTAATTCGCCTATCAATGTGATTCTTTTCAATAAGCTTGTTAATTTATTGAAGACCTATTCAGAATGCCGGATGATTTAAGAACTAAAATACATATTGATGAATCCTACATACAGGTTCGGCAATGATTTTCTAGCAAATAGATGGGTTGAACAAACCCATCTTTCCCACTATTTCATCATGGGTTCCATTCAAATGAAAGTGAAAGCAGACAAAATCGTTTTAGAATTATTTCTCCTTTTAACTGATGCAACTTTTTCTTTCCTAGAGGATATATTCTATCCCTTGATTCATTTATCTGAACGTGTATAATTATTTTTATAAACCAAGTGACAAATTTGGGTAGTATACCTGTTGCCCGCAATTATAAATTATAACACAATTTTTGGGCGATATGAATTCCTATTCTATTATATTCCCTGACATTATGTATATTGCCCAGTGGTCGTTGGCAATATTTATCGAATTTCTTTGAACCTTGTTTTCTCGCGATTGGATTGAGGAGAGTACACACACATTCAATGCATAGGGAAGCACAGTGGCTGAGAACTGCGAACACCTCTGTTAAAGGGCACAAAAAGGCATATGCGGAATCACTGACAGTGTTAGACATTCATGTCCACCACCTATAATATCAGATGGGCAGAGTGAGGAATCCTTGCATTTGAATTCAATATTTGAAGACATCATACGTGATTCAGAATAGAAAGGGAAGATCAGGAAGAAAAATATCAAACTTAGTGAAAACTGTCCTGTGCAGGAACGTACGCTTCCAATGTTTCATCATATGAAGACAATAGAGCAAAACACTTTGAAAATGTAGGAACGGTTCCGCCGATTCTTGCAAAAAGTTACTCAGAGTTGGACAATCTATTTCATTTTTTAGTTGACATATGGAAGTTCTTCAGAATTTTGAAATATTCATGCAATTAATATGTTTTGAATATATCGATACTCATTTATTCGTTCGTACTTTCTGGATATAAAGAAGAAAAATACTTTTTGTCCAATAACTTCTCTCCAAATAATCAGTTGAATATCATTTAGGCGGACAAGAAATTTCTCATAAAATGTTCGTCTTGTATAGGTTCTAATCTATGAAATTCTCCTACAAATATGTAACGTTTTCGATTACAAAAAATGCCGTAAGATATCAGATGAAATACCTAAATATGTTCAAGAAATAACACTAATTTTCTTAATCATATGATTTTTATGCATGCTTCTCTTCTACATTTATTTATTCTAATTTACGAATATGTAATGTAAACCATCATCCTGAAAAGGTATTTGATTTATCATGTTCTGAAGAATAAGAGACTGATCAATTTGAAAAGAAGTTAACGAGATGAAAAAATGTATCTACGTTAAAATCCGAGAATAAGGATAAAACCAAAACTGATATCTGAAAGTATATAATTTGCATGATAAATTAAATATTTCGAAGAACTCGCATATGTAGCTAAACATATTATGCCGATTTTCTTTCAGTTCAACGTTTTTCGATACTCATTTATATCAGTAAAACCCTTTCTACCTACGTTTTCTCAATTTTATAAACTTTGTTCATTGTAATTTGTGTATGTGATAAATCTGATAACTCATATAAAAGAAGTGCACATTGCTGGACCGTATCGTTTTTGCGAGCGTCTATAGCTGGACATGACGTCATTGTTGACGTCCAGCAATGACCAATAATACTTTTGTGTTGTGTTCATGAAAGTTGAATGTGTCAATAATTTATTAAAATGTTATGTATTACGGATTGTAATTTCAACTACAGTGTGTGGATAAAATTATCATTATCTTCCAATATCAGCAAAAAGAACTGTGTTGTCATGTCTTAATAATACCTAGTCACTACTTGACCGTCCTTATGCTCAAAGAAGTATGTTCTTATTATGCCTTAAACCGGAAATGCACACCACATAGTGACACGTTGTGAATGCATTTGTTTTTCAACAATCACATCCCAAATTCTACAATTTTTCTTGGAATTTTCTAACTGCGGTCTTGAAGCATTCTTCATTCTTTAAAAGTTGTTTGAAAATGAAGACATGTCGTTTTGTTGTGTAATGCTTCATTTTTACTAGCCATAGTAAGTAGTGTCGATTTGTTTCTCAGAGTTGTTAACACTGCACTGCAAATATGGGGACAATTCTGAATTATACATTTATTTCGAAACACCTTAATTCTTGAGCCAAATACGAGAAATGAGTGGTCGATTGTATTATTTATATCCATCATTAGACGATAGATGGAAAGCAATTTGAATATTCGCGCAACATTCGGTTTGTCTTCGAATCGAATGAAGATATTATTTTATGAAAATTCGAATTTTTATTTTTATTTCTCTCTCTCAGATTGAGAAAAGCGAGTGGTTTTGTGAAGAATCTGTTTATCCGAGTCATCAATCAAATAGGAACATTCTCTGAGAATCGGATGTTGCCTCCTAACACTGGCGGGTGACAGTTTCTTGTAGTACTTCTTTTTCCTCCATACTGTATCTTCCGTTTTTTTGCTAGAATTGTAATATATATTTCAAAAATATTTTTGAAATCAAGCTTAATTAGATTAACCGTCCTAATTCATGGAAATCACATGTACGTTGATTTATATTTTTTCGTTACAATTGAATCCACTTCAACTAATATGAGATTTGTGAAAAATGATTACCAGAACAAGAATTTTAATACACGAGAACAGAACTACTGACCTAACGAAGATGAAATGATTGAAGATTTCCTATTTTGTAGTCTACAGCATACAAATCTAATTTCGTCTCTCAAAGGTATTGAATGGGAGGAAAAAAATAAATATATCCAGCATACGTGACTTCATCCCATGAGGCGATCTATTTTACTGCATATTTTTCAACTTATTTCTTTTCATTCACTATCAAATTTTGGAAAATATTGAATTATTCGATGAGCACATAGTGATTAAGGTACTATTATTCATGAGGGGGTGAAGTTCTCGACTCCAGCCGCAAGGCGAGTATCGCAATTCACCATTCTGGTGAATTGCGATACTCGCGATACTCTGAACAGTATTTATGTACGAATGGAATACTTCACCTTGTCTACGACTTCCTCGGTAAAAGTCAAATTAATCTGCATTTCCAACAATGACAGTAATCATCAAAGACTTTGACAGAATGATCTGTGTTCACTGAAAATTCAATACTGATGATAAACGTCAAATATTCCACTTGACATCGATTCTATTCCGTTGCAGCAGTGAATAATGAATCATTAGTCACCGGTGAATAATGACTCACATTACGTTTCTGAAAGATCATTCAAAATGTACGGATTATAGAGCAGTCGTGGAAAAAATATTTATAAAATCCTCATCTATCGCTGAGGAAGTATACTCACGTTTGATATTTTCGAGCATCATTTTCTTCCTTTTCTGCTCTATTTTTATCCATTGAATGATTAAATCGGTGTACGCCTTTTCATTCTTGTTTGCAAAATTCGAAAAAAATCATTAACTTTGAAAAAGTGTATATGAGAAGCAATAGGGGTAACACAGACAGTTCTTGTATCATATTCTTAGAAATTTAGTCTTCTTTGAAAGCGCCTCCGAGAAGTTTTTTCAATAAGGTGTCCTTCAAGGTAATATTCACCAAGACTTGTAAAAAAAATTGTTTTAGATTTTTGACAAAGTTGCGTTCAATACGCGAGGTTACATACTTGGATTATTCAATAGGCAAACATCATGAACGAGTCTGCAACAAATCAGAACTATCGCATTTGACGCATATTACCCCATATTTTCCCACGACAAAGTTACTGGTGGACTAATTCTGATTTATTCATTCGTGTTTTCTGGATGTAACGTCTGATTTATATTGTCTAGTTAACTTCTCCCCAAATTGATCAGGAGAATTTTCTTCAGTCGAAGTAGGTAACACTGAAAAAACCCGTCCCGAAATTGCGATTTCGTATCGATATGACTTTACTCAATGTAACTGTCCTACAGTATGTGAAGTTTTCAATGAACTTGAATATTGATCAAAATCTTCTCAAATGTTCTGTTTTAATTCTTATCTGAAATACATATTCATGAATCAGAGCAAGTACATAAATGTACATTTCTTCTTATTCGATATCAAGAAAAACTGTTATATATAGATTAAGTCACAACATTCATCGAAGATGCTATAAATGGAATATAGAAAGAAAATAAATAGTATATACCATTTATCAAATCTACATATATTTTTTTTCAAAGCACCTCATAAAGAGTCCTCTATGTATCATGAAGAATCAGACATAGGTGAATTTCATCATATTCTCAAATTTTCTTAATGTTGCTGATAAAGTGGTGAATCCGGCAACAATGCATGAAACTTGTCCAGGAATGCCCGCAAAGACATAAAAAAAGAATGTCCAGCAATGAACGGACAGACATCAGAATACGTGTGTCCAGCAATACCCGCTAAGCCATATATATATATATATATATATATATATATATATATATATATATATATATATATATATATAAGAGAGTTACTATAATGCCGTTAGTTATAAGTGTTAATGGTCTGGTACACAAAAGAACAGTGCAACATATCGAAGAACTAAACTTACCTGGAAACACAATAATGTGGATGCACAGGGCGTCAATTTTGGGTACGGTAGGAATCGTGCGGCGCATAATATCTCCCTACTGATGATGAATAGTGCCCTTGGTTATCCTGCCCGGGCACTATTATACCATACCACTTTGAAGTGTGAAAGTTAAAAAAAAAAAAATATATATATATATATACAAACAGGTGATACCACCCAACATAGTATTCACTATTTAAAAATACAAAGTGTGTTAACAATTACAGGTGAAGAAAAAGGAAGGTAAACATAATTCAGAGATCAAAAAAAATATAGTCAACAAAAAATACCAGAGAAAATAAAATATAGAAAATCAATAAAAAAAACAGTTTCATCGAAGGGAGATCTTATTATTATTATTATTATCATTATTATAATGAACAGGGGTCGTTGTGGCTTCGTTCAGCCTTCCGGGAACTTCGACCGCAAGGATCTTTTGTTCTTTACCCAACTCGTTCATTTAAATCCCAAGAAGGCCTTCAATGGTGTTGATGAACCCAGCGACCTCCTTAGGAGCCTTGGCGGTTATTTCATGTGGATCCAGAACCGACTTCCCCATGTGAATGGTTCTTAGTTCCGCCAGTTCTGGACACTTGCATACCATGTGTTCAGCCGTTTCCTTCTCTGATCCACATAGCCTGCAGGTTTCATCTGCTGACTTTCCCATGCGATACAAATGATATTTATATCGACAGTGTCCCGTCAGCAGACCCACCATTACTCGAAGCTCAGCTCGTGGCAGCTTTATGAGCTTCCTGGTGTAGGTCGACGAGAATTCCACAAATCTCTTGGCTTGCGCAAGTCTGGGAGTATTTCTCCAAAGCGTTATTTTGTTTGCCGCTTCCCATTGTTGGACCGCTTTCTTGTATTGGTCTATTCCAAGCCCACAGAAAGGTTCAGGTCCAACAGGCTTCAGCCTTAAGGGAGATCTTATTGACATAAATACTTTTTTTTTAGTTTTTGCTTAATTGAATTTTGACTAAGATTGAATAAATCAACATCACTTAAAGAATTACAGCATCGCATCATCCTGCAAAGAGGGGAATTTATCGCACTGTTGGTATTGCGAAAGGGAATATGAAACAAATTACCACCCCTGAGACAACGGCACGGGACATGGAAGGTTTCAGAGTAGAGAAGGTCAGGTGAACTAAAGATACCAATGAGAAGTTTATACATGAACAGGACATCACTGATTTTTCTTCTATTTTCGACGGAAATGAAACCAAACTGAGTCAAACGAAGAATATAGTTTTCGGGATTTCTAGGTGTCAATCGAAAGTTGAATTTGAAGGATATGAATTTTGAGAATCTGTGTTGAATTCTCTCAAGCCTGGTGATATACATATAGTATTTTGGACTCCAAACGACTGAGGCAAAGTTGAGTTTACTGTATATATAGGAGTTATATGAAATGGTGAAAGTTTTCAAATTCATAAACTGTTTACTCTTTCTTGTAATAAAGCCCAAAATTTTATAACAGGAGTTGGCTACTTGATCCACATGACGGTCAAAAAGAAGCTTCGAATCAAAAACTACCCCTAGATCCTTTATGTTATCTACCCTAGACAAGACACTATTATTAAGATTGTATAGATAGATTATCTTATTTATATTGCGCGAGAATGTGATTACTTGGCATTTGTCCAAGTTCAAGTATAGTTGATTGTCAATGCAGTAAGTACAAAGAGCATTCAGTTCAGGCAGTCCTTTTCGGAGCTAATACTTTTCATTATTTTCAAATCATCTGCGAAGAGGAGGAATTTACTTTTTAAAACATTCAGCAATTTGTTTATATTCAGAGTCTTTCACGAGGAACCTCACCCATATATATACGGGAAACTACTGAACGTATTTTCATGCAATTCAGCACTTATGAGTATTTCACGATGCTGATGAAATCTAAAATATTTTCAAGGCATGAGCACCTCCGGTTTTTCCGGAAATGACGTCAACTACCGTTTTTCAAATTAGAACACCTTTTTTTTATTGAAGAGATAGATTCCTTAGAAAATTTCAAGTTATTTTGATGTAACATTTTTCAGTTTTGATTGGAAAATTCTCTCTGAGCGGAAAAATTCGAAAAAAAAAATCCAAAATAGAGCTCCGCTGAAACAAGAATAACTTCGAGGTTTCTGGATGGAAAATTTTCATTTTTGGGATTTTTCAAGATGTAAGATTGATGTATCCACTTTAGAAATCGAAATCGCGATTCATGATACAGGGGGTGAAAAAATCGCTTTCAAACTTAGAGATGACAAAATCGTGAAAAATCAATTTTTTCAAATCAGAACCCCATTTTTTTATGGCAGATATTGAATCTACGTTAAAAAATAATGTGAGTGTCTGCATTACACCCTTGCCCTAAAGTGGATATTTTCTGAGTTATTCACAAAAAACTGTTTTTCGTCTTGAATTTTCAGATATTTCTTTTCCCTTCACGCCAAGAAGATGAAATTTTCAGGAACTGTTACTTAAACCATGTTTTAGATTTTACTACCCTCATATGCAAGAGAAAAAAGTTACAGGTTGTTCCTAAATAGATGGCGAATGTTGATTCGAATTTATATCGGAAACCTCTTTATTTCAACTAATCGGCCATCGGTTTTCTCTCCAGTGATAATTAAATAATTCCTTATGAACCATATGCAAAAACTTACCATGTTTTACATTCTTTTTTTAAATGATAGATATCATTAATTACATCTGCCAAATTCCTTTTTATTCAGTAGCATTTTTTGTTTACTATTAATTTGGGGATAATTCGTATTAAGTTATAAAATCGATCACTATGCCTAATTTTACAAATGAAGATTATTTAAATCTCATTCTACTTCATGGAGAATGTAATAAAGTTGTAGAAAGAACGATTCGACTGTTCATTGAGAGGTTTCCTGGCCGACCCAGACCAACGAGAGATACCATTAACAGAACCATGACAAACTTGAGAAATGTCGGATCTTTCGTTAAGAGAAAAGTGTAGTAGAAGATGAAAACAACGAAATTACAGTTCCTGCATATTTTCGTGTGAATCCTCAAAATTCTCTCTAAGATGCCGAGATTGATCTGGGATTATCTCAATCGAGTGTTTGGAGAATATTAAAAAAACATAAAATGCACCCATATAAATTCAATAGGGTACAGGATTTGAAGGAAACTGATTTCGTCAGGAGAACAGAGTTTTGCGAAGCTATTGTAGTATGTATCAATAGGAACATTCTGTATATTTATCATACTTGAGACAACAAGGTCTCAACTGTTCCAGTAACCTTACATCATCCTAAAAACGTGATGAAGATCTATACACATTGTTTATATTATTGTTTATACCAGGTATCGAATACTGCTATTGTTTAATAACAGTAACCAATGTAAATATATAAAATATCCTCCTAACAAAACAAAGCAGGGTTGAACTGAACTCATTGATTGAATGATTCATTCATTGTGTATCTGTGTCTAAGAAATAAACACCCTCGATGAGACTCCAGTGTATAATTTACCATCCCTCTGCTGTATGACGATTGACCGAACCAACCCTAGCGGGGTACATCACATGGCGATCCTGCCAGTCCAATGCAGTTAGAGGTAAATATGGTTTCCATCATCAGTATATAATTTGGCACCAACAACAAGACGAGATGGAATCAGGACAATCAAGACATTGGGAATACTGGAAGGTGAAAAAAGGCATAAAGAAGAAGGTGAAGCTGGAGATCAAGAGAAGCCACCAATATTTGTTATAAGTGCAACCGTAAGAATTTTCTTTTGTTTCCCTATTATGATTGTTCATGGAAAGTGAGGTACTATTTGCGGAACTAAGTGCTGTGTCCCAAAAATTTCTCGATAATATCAAAAAAGAGCCGCGAGAACGTAGGGAACGGGCCGATAGAGTTAATAAGTTTCTTAATGAATTAGCTACGTTAGAATATAAATTCACAAAACTAAATGTCAAGCCGGAACCAAGTTTTCTCGAAGCATTGAGTAGCCTTCAATCATAGAAAGTTCATTGTCAGAATCTAGGATATTGCTTCAAGCAAGACTTAAATTAATTGAAGATAAAAGTCAATTGGAAAAATTAACAATGGCTGAAAAATTTTATTTGAGGACAGCATCCTTTTTATTGCCATCTATGACAAACGCAGAAGAATCGGTTCTGCAATTGATTGATGCCATAGAATTATATAAAGATATACTGGATGAACAAGGTGAAAAATCTTTAATTAACTATATTTTCAAAATTAAATTAACTATGAACGCGAAATTGAGATTGAAGCGATAGTATTAGAAAGTTGAAGAGTTGGTATTGGATATGAAAAAAAAAAACCCTAATAACTAAAAAGTCACCAGAAGCATTAGCTGTTTTAGCCAATGTCAATGAAAAAATTGCTCTAAGTACATTCGCCAATGGATTACGAAATACGGAAATTAGAACGATTATTAAGGCAAGAAATTTTAACAATCTTAAGGATGCGGTAGCATCAGCTAAAGAAGAAGAACTTGTTAAAATTTCAGCTCAAACAACAAACCAGAAAGTTTTTCACATGAAAAATTCCTATCGAAATAATTCCAATCGTAAAGGCAATTATAATCATTCGAAACAAAGTCATGACCGCCGTGATGATTCGAACAAACGAAACTTCAATTCAGCAAAAGCGAATCAAGTGCAAGGTCGCGGTCGACATTCATCAATCAGGCCAACAACAATAACAACGTTTGATTTTAGAAGAATATGACTTCACGGTTCATTATGTAAAAGGTTCAGAAAACGTTACAGCAGATGCCTTATCGCGTATTGAAATAGATTCAGAAGAACTCAAAGAAATGACAAACGGGATAGTTGAAAACATAAGCGTCATTACGAGATCCCGAACTAAAAATGAAGTAGGTTCTAAACAACTTGAGACGAATGCCTCCGATGGCAAAAGGATTGATCACCCTGTTGTTGTCGAAGTTTTAAAACGTCCAACCAAAAGTGTTGAGTTAAGTATAACACAAAAATAATAACCACTTTAAAAATATAAAAATATATTGCTCAATTTCCAGATAGGTATTCCACAATATATATCAATTATTCAGATCCGACGTCAACTCGTGTAAGTCGTTGACTGCCTTTTTCCCGTGCATACAGTCTCCGTCTCTTATCGCCTATTTCTGATGATCATCATTTTGGCCGTCGGAAATTCGTGTAACAATCGGCCATCCTCTTCAGATCTGTCCTCAGATCCTATCATATCTTCATCTGAAATAGATTGAAAAACTTTTATAATATCACATAATCAATTAGACTGGTAGATTACTTTTTATCAATAAAACTATGGTTCAGTGGGCATATCGGACATTCCAACTCCCATTTTTATGCTTGATATTTGACCTTAGTACCTCTGTATGTACTTCATCAAACATCTCACATTATTTACTCAACCATAATTTCATATCTTGCTTAGTATTTGAAACTTGTACTTCATAGTAAGTACTTCTCAAATACTATACATAAGTCGACTTAGGTCAGTGCATATCACGTTAACGTACTACTTCCTGGTATGTACTCATTTCACATGACTCACTATATTGACCCTACATTCATGGTCCACCGTTGCCTTAGGTCAGTGCATATCACGTGCACGTAGTACCTCATATAGTATGTACTTACTTCACATGACTCACTATATTGACCCTGCAATCATGGTTCAACCCTGCCTTAGGTCAGTGCATATCACGTAAACGCAGTTTACATGACTCACTATCTTGACCCTGCAATCATGGTTCAACCCTGCCTAAGGTCAGTGCATATCACGTAAACGTAGTCTACATGACTCACTATTTGACCCTGCAATTATGGTTCAACTCTGCCATAGGTCAGTGCATATCACGTAAACGTAGTTTACATGACCCACTATTTGACCCTGCAATTATGATTAAACTCTGCCTTAGGCCAGTGCATATCACGTAAACGTAGTTTACATGACCCACTATTTGACCCTGCAATTATGATTCAACTCTGCCTTAGGTCAGTGCATATCACGTAAACGTAGTTTACATGACCCACTATTTGACCCTGCAATTATGGTTCAACTCTGCCTTAGGTCAGTGCATATCACGTAAACGTAGTTTACATGACCCACTATTTTGACCCTGCAATTATGACTAAATTCTGCCTTAGACCAGTGCATATCACGTAAACGTAGTTTACATGACCCACTATTTTGGCCCTGCAATTATGGTTCAACTCTGCCTTAGGCCAGTGCATATCACGTAAACGTAGTTTACATGACTCACTATATGACCTTGCAATCCAGGTTCACCTTAGAACTTTTCTTTCATCAAAGTGTGGATTCTTACCTTTTAATATAATCCACGGTTTCATCTTCCCTACTGAGACCACCGTCTTCCTCTTACGAAAACCTTCTCTCATGTCTTGTACTTCATATCTGTCATTGGGGAGCACTTAAGTCACCTTAAATGGCCCCTTAAACTTTGCCAACAACTTCTTGCTTGTACCAGTACAAGGTGCATCTGTTCTCATGACCATTACTACTTCGCCGTTCTTGTATAATCTAGGTGCTTTTCTAGATTTGTCAAACCTTACTTTCTGTTTTCTCTGGTCACTGGTCATTTTCCTTGAAATATTTTCTCTCAACTCTCTCAAACTTGTGCGATCCAGCTCCTTTTGAACCGCGTTCAATATAGAAGCTTCAGATACGCTTTTACCTTTATAACCAGCTAAAGCTTCCAGAGGTGTCGTACTAATTGCAGTATTGAAAGTCATATTCAATGAACTTTGGATCTTCTTGACGAAGGTATCCCATAGGTCTTCAGCAACACCAGCAGCACTACATGACAGTGCGTTTAATATTGTGCGGTTGTATCTTTCGCATTGCCCGTTCGCCCTTGGCGTGGCTACTGCGTTCAATATATGCCTAATACCGTAATTTTCACAAAACGCTTTGAACGTCGCTGAGGTGAATGCTGTACCTCTGTCTGACACCACCCTGGTTGGCGCTCCAGAAATGAATATAATATTAGTCAAAGCATTAATTACATGTTTCGAAGTTACATCTTTTACAGCCTCTATGAAACAAAACTTCGTAAATCCATCTACTATAACTAACAAATACTGGTTACTTTTTTTACTTTTAACGAATGGTCCAAGATGATCGATATGAATCGTATGAAATGGAATGGCAACCTTTTCAATAGGGTGGAGATACCCTTCTTTTTTGCCACTGGGATTTTTATAGTAAAGACATGACAGACATGATCCCACATATTTCTTGACAAATTTCCGGAGTTGAGGAAATCAGTAGTTCTCATTTATTTTTTTCACAGTTTTCTCAAATCCGAAATGTCCTCCATCATCATGGCATAGCCTACAAATTTGCCATCTACAAGTTCTAGGTACTACCCATAACGACTTGCCTTCTTGCATTTTTTTATATACTACTTCGTCGCGTAATTCATACTTGTCGAAATAATGTTTAGTTGACCTATTTATGATTCCTTTCTTTAGTACAGAACGAATAAGTCGAAGTTGCTCATCCTGCATTTGAGCGACTATTATCCAATCCGCTTCTGTCACGTCGATCGTGGCTACCTCAAGATATTCAGGGATGGGATTCCGACTAAGGGCGTCAACATGTCCCATTGTCTTCCCAGCCCGATGAATAATCGAAAAGTCGTAGTCTTGTACCTGAAGCCACCATCGACCAACTCGCGGTATCATATCTCGTTTAATGAATGCAGCACGTAATGCACTACAGTCCGTAACAATATCGAATTTGATACCCAACAAATAAACCCTAAAATGCTGTAATGCTAAAACCACCGCTAGCGTCTCTAATTCATACGAGTGATACATTCGTTGTTCAGGACTTGTTTGCTTACTGAAATATGCTACAACTTGTGGTCTTTTTTCAAGGAATTGAATAAGCATAGCTCCAAATCCTAAACAACTTGCATCAGTATGTAACTCAGTCTTTAATTCTGGGTTAAAAATTGCCAACACAGGACGTGATATTAAATTGGATTTAACTTTGGCAAATGCTTCTTGTTGTTCACTTGACCAAGCAAATGCAACATCTTTTTTCAACAATCTTGTAATTGGTTCCACCAACAGGCCATAATTCCGAACGTACCTACGAAAATATCCGGAAAGGCCTAAGAACTGCCTAACTTCTTTAACATTACTTGGTTCTTTCATATCCATAACGGCTTTTACTTTTTCTTTGCCAGGTCTTACTCCTGAGGAACTTATTTCACGCCCCAAATATGCAATCTGGGACTGGAAAAAGTTGCATTTACTCAATTTCAGTGTGAGGTTGCCCTGCCTTAAAGCATCTAATACAATCCTTAATCTCGATAAAGCTTGTTCTACATTGTGTGCCGGAATTATAAGATTATCTAAATAGGCAAAAACAATTTTATTCAAATAATCCTTAAGTACCATATTAATCAACCTCTGAAAAACTGCTGGCGCGTTGGTTAATCCGAATGGCATTCTTGTGAACTCATAATGTGCAGTCGGCGTGATAAACGCGGTCTTTTCAATAGAATCTTTGTTTACTGGTATTTGATAGTAACCAGACGCTAAATCTAGGGTTATGAAATATTTATGACCACCCAGCATATCGATCTGATCATCGATTAATGGGAGTGGGTATTTTTCTTTAACTGTAACAGCATTTAATTTGCGATAATCAATACAAAGACGATAATCGCCTGTTTTTTTCTTCACCAACAGGACCGGACTAGCATAGGCTGATTTTGACTCTCTTATAATTTCGTTACATAATAGTTCTTGTAACAATTCGTCAAGTATCTTCTTTTCGTACGCAGACATACGATATGGATTGTAAACAATAGGTTCGCTCGACTTACAATTAATTATTAATTCAACCAATTCTGTTTTACCTAATTCTCTAAGGTTGAAAGATATTCTGTCTCGATACTCCCTCGAAAGTACAAGTACTTGATTCTTTTCAGAATCTGTGACGTTGCCACGGTTCAACGAATCCAACGTTATTTGATTCTGCAAAGAATTATCGATTTCTATGGAACAAATATTTTTGAGCCAAAAAGTGTTGTTACATTTGAACATAGCTATTTGAGGTTGATTTAAATAATCACATCCGACAATCACATTGTAGGAAAGACAATCATCATTGATTTTAAATGCACTCACATTTCCTAGAGAATCATCAATCTTAATTTGGGCTTCACCAACAGTGTTACACATTATGTAATCACCCAAAAAACTTTTCAAACACACATGATTATCAAAATCGACCTTTTTGATTTTGAGTCTATCAGCAATTGATTTTCTTATAAGAGTGCAAGTGCTTCCTGTGTCGATTAAACAATTATCAATTACTTCTCCATTAATAAGGATATTTTTCGCATAAATATTACAATTTTTTTTTGAATCAATAGAATTCACATTCTGGGATATATTCTCATTTCGATAACATTGGTTTTTTGTATGACCCATTTTATTGCAAAGATCACACCTTACTATAGTTTTTGGACATTCTTTAGCAAAATGTGGTCCTCTGCAATTGAAACATGATTATCCCTAGAATGTGTAGGTTTCATTGATTTTTCCCTATTGATGCTTCGCGGCTTTTCCTGGGTAGAGGAAGAGTTGCGAACATTATCTTTTTTCGAAAAATTATCTTGATTTACATGATCCAAATAACTAACCAATAAACCAACTGAGTTGAAATGAGCCGCCCTTGCGGCCAGTTTTATGTTTTCATTACTTATCCCCTCTATAATGCAATCCATGAAATTTACATCAGAAATATTCAAGTTTAACTTCTGCAACCTTGATAATTTTTCGAAACAATAGTCACTCAATTTTTGATCAGGCATATGTACATAGTTTGCAGCTTCTACAAACAATTTTCCAAACTTAATCTTACATGGAAAAATTTCTAAAATCGATGATTTTAATTCGATCCACTTTTTGAATTGTCTTTTTTGTGAATCATACCACTTTCTAGCATTACCCCTCATTCTAGATGTGGCTAGTTTGATGAGTAATTTATTGTCCCAATTATAAATTTCACTGAGTTCATCAATTTTAGTTACCCAGTCCTTGGAAGTGATCTTCTCATTGGAAGCATCAAATATTGGTATTAACGATTCATCGACACTTAAACTGGAATAAGTACTTACAGTTTTCTCATTGCGTAATTTTTCACTTTGTTTCAACATTCTTTTTAACCTTTTTATTTGTCTTTGGGCACTACTAGAATCACTAGATGATGAACCAGAACTAGATGATGATGAATCCGAACTGGATGCTCGTCTTCTACTCCTCTTATTCTCTCCCATGGTTGGACGTGAATAATCCCACTTCTGAATTTATAACACAAAAATAATAACCACTTTAAAAATATAAAAATATATTGGTCAATTTCCAGATAGGTACTCCACAATAGATATCAATTATTCAGATCCGACGTCAACTCGTGTAAGTCGTTGACTGCCCTTTTCCCGTGCATACAGTCTCCGTCTCTTATCGCCTATTTCTGATGATCATCATTTTGGCCGTCGGAAATTCGTGTAACATAAGGCCACTTCAAGAAACAGAATTTCGTAATTTGAAAAATCAACATTCAGAGGAATACAATGATTATTTAATATATAATGTGAATTCACAAATTATTTTCATTAACCAGGAAATCCGATCAGCGTACGACTTAGGTATATCGTTGAGGAAACTGGAAAAATTATGCGCAGAAAATAATATATCAGAATTGTACCTCATGAAGCTAGCTAGTAACGAAAAATTTTTGAATATGTTGACAAATTACAAGAAAGAAATTCTAGAAACATCCTTAAAAATTAATATAATAAGAGATGTAACGCGAATCGAAGACAGAGAACTAAGGCAAATAATTCTGAACGATTTTCACATGCTTCCAACCGGTGGACATGCAGGTATCGAGCGCATGTTCAATAATATCAAAAAAGAGTATTTTTGGAATGGATTGAGATCTGATGTTGAAAAATTTGTGAAGAAGTGTGATGATTGCCAACGTCATAAACATTCCTTACCTAAAAAGGAACCTTTGACAATCACTACCACAGCTTCGTCTGCTTTTCAGAAAATTTTTCTAGATCTTGTAGGTCCATTACCCACTGACATTGAAAATAATAAATATATACTCACAATTCAATGTGACTTAACCAAATTCGTAGAGTGTTACCCACTCCCAAACAAAGAAGCGGAAACAGTTTCAAAGTCTTTTATTCAAAACTTTGTTTTAAGGTATGGTATACCTTCTGAAGTTGTTACAGACCAAGGCACAGAATTCTTATCAAGAATATTTAGTGAATCGTGTGATTTGCTCAAAATTAAACGTTTCAATTCAACAGCTTATCACCACGAAACACTAGGTGCGCTTGAAAATTCGCATAAACACTTAGGAACTTTCCTTCGTATGCACACAGCTAAGGAAAGTAACAACTGGAGTAATTGGGTTCCGTATTGGTGTTTTTCATATAACAATACCGTGAATTTTTCAACTCGCTATAGTTATTAGCTTTTGGAAAACCTAGTAGATTTCCACAAAATTTAAAAAGCCGAGTAGATCCAATATACAATTTTGACAACTATCCTCTTGAACTAAAATATAGGTTACAAACGGCGTGGAAAGATGCTAGAGAAAACCTGGTAAAGGTAAAATTAAAAAGAAAAGAAAGTTTCGACAGACAATGTAATGAGATAAACTATGAAGTTGGAAATAAGGTGCTCTTGAATAATAAGAACATTGATAATAAACTTGACCCCTTATTTAACGGTCCTTACGAAATAGTGGAAGTGCGAAACCCGAACATTATTGTGAAAACGGACAAGAACAAACTCAAAGAAGTTCACAAGAACAGAGTGAAACCGTATTTTTCATAAAGACTAATACTAACTAATCAGTGATTAGAATTAAGAGACTGTGATGTAAATAATTAGATTAAGATGTAAATAAGATCCATTTAGATAATGAGTTATGATAAGTTATGTATATATGTATGTAAATATAGGTATTTAGCTATAGATAAGTCAAAAAAACTCATAGAAAATTTTTTTTTCTCTCAAAGAGGGAAGGTGTAGTATGTATCAATAGGAACATCCTGTATATTTATCATACTTGAGACAACAAGGTCTCAACTGTTCCAGTAACCTTACATCATCCTAAAAACGTGATGAAGATCTATACACATTGTTTATATTATTGTTTATACCAGGTATCGAATACCTGCTATTGTTTAATAACAGTAACCAATGTAAATATATAAAATATCCTCCTAACAAAACAAAGCAGGGTTGAACTGAACTCATTGATTGAATGATTCATTCATTGTGTATCTGTGTCTAAGAAATAAACACCCTCGATGAGACTCCAGTGTATAATTTACCATCCCTCTGCTGTATGACGATTGACCGAACCAACCCTAGCGGGGTACATCACACTATGATGATTTGATTTCAAGAGAATGAAAACTTTTTGGACTGTATAATTTGGACAGATGAATCTAAATTCACAAAGAATGGTTCTTTCAATAGGCATGAAAGTCATTATTGGGATGAAGAGAACAACCACCACTTCAGAAAATGGAACTTTCAAGAGACCTGGAGTTTCAATGTTTTTTGCGCCATCAAAAATAATGCAATTCTCGATGTTCACATTTATTATGGGACTTTAATTGGTAAGATAGAACACTACACATGTTTGCATTATTTAAAGAATGTTCTGACATATTGACTCAAATAATTGAGCCGCTAGTACAGAACCATAATGACTTATGGTATCAGCAAGATGGTGCGCCTCCACACAATTCACTCAATGTGTCAAATATCCTCTACAGGCTATTTGAAGATCGATGGTTGGCGAACAATGGTCCAGATCTTTGGCCACCACGTTCTCCCGATCTAACTCCTTCAGACTATTATGTTTGAGGTAGGATAAAAAATATTGTCTACTCAACTCCCCTGACTGATAAAGAGGACTGCATAGAACGAGTCAGAAATGCGTTCAGGTTTGTTTAGATTTTTAGATTCATAGTTTTGAAACTCAATTTGATTTTTAAACACTTTTGCAGATCTCTTCCTCCCGATGAAATAAGAAGAGCAACGCACGAAGCATTCCTGAGACGTATAAATAAATGTCTAGAAATTAACGGTCAAAACTTTGAGCATCTTCTCTAGTTATAACTGCGAGAGTTTGCCATGGTTCTCCTAATAGGAACTTGAAGTCGGTTTCAAGAAGGGGTGAAAAATCTACAGCATGGTTCAAATAACAGTTCCTGAAAATTTCATCTTCTTGGCGTGAAGGGAAAAGAAATAGCTGAAAATTCAAGACGAAAAACAGTTTTTTGTGAATAACTCAGAAAATATCCACTTTAGGGCAAGGGTGTGATGCATACACTCACATTATTTTTCAACGTAGATTCAATATCTGCCATAAAAAAATGAGGTTCTGATTTGAAAAAATTGATTTTTCACGATTTTGTCATCCCTAACTTTGAAAGCGATTTTTTCATCCCCTGTATCATGAATGGCGATTTCGGTTTTCAAAGTGGATACATTAATCTTACATCTTGAGAAATCCTAAAAATGATAATTTTCCATATAAAAACCCCGAAGTTATTCTTGTTTCAGCGGAGATCTATTTTCGATTTTTTTTCGAATTTTCCCGCTCAGAGAGAATTTTCCAACCAAAACTGAAAAATGTTTCATCGGAATAACTTGAAATTTTCTAAGGAATCTATTTCTGCAATAAAAAAATGGTGTTCTAGTTTGAAAAACGGAAGTTGACGTCATTTCCGGAAAAACCGGAGGTGGTCATGCCTTGAAAATATTTTAGATTTCATCAGCATCGTGAAATACTTATAAGTGCTGAATTTCATGAAAATACGTTCAGTAGGTTCCCGTATAAATATGGGTGAGGTTCCTCGTGAAAGACCCTGTATATGGTCAGCATAATGCTGAGACACTGAGTACTGTGGATCACTCCGCCATCATTAGCGCGATGGTGGATTTAAAATTGGACTTGGAGCAGGACTATATTATCAACCCTGAGGTGAGTACCAAACATCAAAATATTTCCATAAATTTATTAATTTCATCTTCTGCTAAAGCATTGGTTCCTTTCAATTTTAATAAAGAATTCAATGACAATATGGATCGTGCTGTATTACTTCCAGTTAACTACTGAATTTAGTATTTTGTGAACTAGAAATGAAATTGATTCCCAAGTTTCTTATTTTTCAGCTCTCCTTTCTATCCTAATGAGGATAATGTCCAAATTTCCATTCCCGATAATTTTAATATTTTATAAGTTTTTGAATATATTTGTATATATTTGTTCATATTTGTATATATTTTTATATTTTTTTCATATTTTTGATAATATATGTGAAATAGAAAATGAAATTTTCTTTGAAATCATGAAGTATGTTAAAAAGCCCCATCAATTTATAGTTTGAAAAATTTATATGGAATAACTGTCTCGTGAAATTGGAAAACATCGATACAAGAACGCTCAGTCTGAAAATAACAGGTTTTTCGCAACCAAATGCAGATTCGAAAAACCTGTCTTGAGAAAAATCAATCAGAACAATATTTTTTTTCTATTACCACATTGATCTTTTGAAACAGATCCTATTCTTATTGTTTCTCACGAAATCATTCGAATCATATTCATAACTTCTTGTTCTTTGATAAACCGGTAGGGTTTAACAGAGTTCGGTAATCTAATTGATGTTCGAAGACATTATTAGATATTTACTAGCTTAAACCCGATGCTCCGCTCGCGTATCATTTCACTTTAAAACGGTGCCGTACACTATATTATGTGTTTTTCTGTTCGGTGCTAAAATATGCAAATTCTCTGCTTCAGATACCCGTGAGCAAGCAACATAAAGCTGACCGTGGGAGAAACAGGGTTTTTCCAAATGTACTCCAGCTAATTTCAATGTTTGTCCTTGCGCTTTATTTATAGTCATACCAAAACTGACTTTGATAGGAAATTGCAGTCTCTTGAATTGGAACGGGAGATCGGTAGGTATAATCGGAATGCGAGGGATAAGTACTTTGTCACCCTTGCCAACTCCTGTTAAAATAGTAGCACCAATAATATTTCGACCTAGCTGTGTCACTCTCAACCTGGTCCCATTGCATAGCCTAGGTGTCATTAAATTACGCATTAGCATAACTGGCACCCCAACTTGAGTTGTACCTTATGTGATGGCACACCAGACAGTTCTAGAGAATTAAGGAACTCTACAGGATATGAAGTAGTGTGCTCCGTGTCTAAAACTGTATCTATAGAAATATATTCTGATACATCCCCTGAGACTTCTTTCAAACTTCTAAAGTTGATATCATTTACTGTCGTGTTTTTTGGAGCTAAAATTGCTCTCTGACATAACCATTGATCATCTTTCATATTGGACTGTAAATCAGCATACACACATCTTATCAGATCCGTATCACTTTGAACCAGATGACAGTATTCTGTAGTAAGTAATACGAACCCATCAGCGTCTTTATCCAAACGACCATCTTCTATTTTAATGAGGTTATCTGCATAGTGTCCTGTACGATCATCGTTGTAGAGATGAACTCTCATATTTGTTTTCAAGCACAATTTTTTTACGTCCCTCCACAATATCGACGACTTAAAGCAAGCTTTAATTTCGTCTGCAGGTGTGCCCTTGCGAATTACTGGTAAAGTTTGTCGAAAGTCTCCAGCTAGTATCACAACCGTTCCTCCCATGACCTGCGAACTATTTCTCAAGTCCTTCAGAGTTCTTTTGAGAGCTTCTATAGCTTTTTTATGGGCCATTGTACTCTCGTCCCAGACCAGCAATTTGCATTGCTGGAGCATTGTACCTCGATCACTATTCTTCGTAAAATTACAGATAGGGTACTCCTCTTGGGTGAGATTCAGTGGCAATTTCAAAGCAGAATGTGCTGTCCGACCTCCGTCTAGTAATGTGGCCGCTATTCCAGAGGAAGCTACTGCTAGGGCTATTTCATGATCTCTTCTGATTTGAGCTAGCAAGAGATTCAATAAAAAAGTTTTATCAGTACCCCCCGGCGCGTCCAGAAAGAATAGAGCACCATTTCTTGATTCCACTTGCTGCAATACTTTGTCGAAAATTAGTCTTTGTTCTGGCAGTAACCTAGGCACTAATTCGTCAACCTTTTGCTGTAATGCTTCAAAATCATAATTTAATTCTCGAATAATTTCATCATTTCTATCGATAGTGTTCGTTCGAGGAGGGCTCACCTTACCAAAATCATTAAGTTTTTTCCCGACTATAGCTGATACTTTGTCCTCAATTATTGCAAGGACTTTATTATAAATGAATTCATTGAACGTCATATTTTCATGAACTTGCTGTAGCTCATGCAAAATGTCCTCAGCCATGTATTCCTTGTACTTATCCCACAGCTGTTGGGGATTTGAGAGACCGCAAGATGATATGAGGGTTGCGAATAGTTCTCTTATTGTAGCAGGTGATTGATACTGCACAGCTTCCTCCAGAGTATTGTTTCAGTGATTATCATTCTCTAATAGATTTAAAAGTTCGCATGCTTCTCTATACGCTAGACATTCTTCGCCACATACAGTTTTAAGGAATCGGAAGCTAGTTGGACCTCTTATATGATGTAATAGCAATCGAAGACAATAGCATACCAAATTTGTCAAATTGACGGTGTATATACGACCAAGGGCATCAGAGGCTTTTACCCCTGGGTAGTTTTCAACAGGAGCTCCCTGTACCTGTCTTTTCCATTCCTTTCTGGAGGCGTTCCAGGTATGATATCGAGGTACTTCAACATACAATAACGTTTTCGCAAAGGAATCTATTTGACAAAGTTGAAAAAACGCTGTGAGAGTGGTATTTGTTGGGAAAGATGCCCTCTCTCGGAAGTTATTCTCGTTAAAATAAACCCGCTCCCCATTTTCCAAGGGTATGGCCAGATGGGTAACGGTTGGATATCTCTCATGCAAGGGAAACCCGAAAATTCGCCATGCCGCCTCTTTACTACTGACATAACGTCCAGCTCGAAACGACTGTACCTCATTTACTGGTTGCATTCCATCTTGGTTCCTCAAATTAAATATCGCCTGATCATTACCCCTATTTATGTATTTACATATGTATTTAATGGCACGGACTGAACTGCAAGCTTCAACATTGATGTAAACATTAAATATCTTGCAAAGGATTGGGGAATATGGTACTATCCAGGTATTATTCAATATCTGATCTTCTCCGCTGCGATTTCGGATAGTTATTTCTCTACCACCATCTTGTGGTGCTCTGCTTCTATACAGAGGAGAACCCTTATCATTGTGCAATGTTTTATTTAATAGCTCTCTAGGATATTTTTTCGGACATTTTCCATTGTTCATGCTAGGTGATGACGGGTTTAATATACCACATGGACCGTGTACCTTATTCCAGACAATTGTATCATATAAATCTTTGTCTTGGTCTGGATCTGGAATTTCGGCACTTATTATATCGTCTGTTCGATTAGACTGTAGCATCTCCTTGAGCCAAAATAAAATATGTACGTGAGGTAATCCCCGTTTTTGCCATTCAACAGAATACATAAAACATTGAATTTCTCCGAAAATCTTTCCCTTCGTGATAAGATTCATTAATTTTTGAACTTTCGAACGAAACACTCTGGCCACTAAATCGTGTCTATCTGTAGTCTTCTGGCCAGGCATTAAGTGATAAGTGATTTCTTCCCAAGAGGTGTTATAGGTAAAGGTAACAAAAATATCAGGTCTGCCGGAACTGCGTACATAAGCAAATGAGTTATGTGAAGATATCGTGGACTATTAATAAAAGAAGAAGGAAGAATAACTATATTTCCCAAATCGCTGGGGTTCACATGTGCGTTACTATTGACAGCATCTTGTAAGTGTATGTAATTGTCGACTCGAAGCTCACTCTGATTCAAAGAGATATAACGCAGCCGCTCACTCACATAACGATAAATATTCAACAATAATAAACATAAAAAAAATAATGAATATATCTCTCGATAAAAAAAAACTAAAAACGAATTCAAGTTATGAAAATATTCGCGAAACCTTTCCGAAAAAAAATAACACAATTCCTTATTGCCCCGATTCAGCTTACACAAATATGCGACGCGACGTTCTCAAAATCCTAGTCCAAATCCAAATGATTGTAATTCATCGCGACCGGACTCTTATAACCTCGTATAGTAGGATAGACAGTCACGTGATATACATCACCAAGCCAAAGCGCTTCAATTAAATAATTTCGTGCTCAAATTTAAACTCGGTCAACCAGCTGTAACTTTTGAAATATCTATTAGAAAACTATGCTGTAAAAAGCATTTTTCATCAGGAATAAATGCCGCAGATAATAGTCACATTCATTTTTGTATGAATTTATTCCATGCCAGTCAAAAACCCTCCTCAAATTGACCATTATTTTGGATTGAATTGAAAATGTTAAAAATGATTATCGTGGGTTGTCTTCAGCAGTTAGACATATGCCGTCGCAGACTTTTTTATAGAACTTTTTGAGCACTACAAAATTGTCTCTGATCATGTTCCTCTATCTCTTATAGTTTAAGCAGCGTCAGCCGTAAAAGCCTGAAAGTACTGTGTTGATTACAGACTTTTTCATGTGAAATCGATATTTTTTCTTATTTCTTCGTCATATAGGGATGAACCATACATGAAAACCTCCCAAAAAAATTCTCTACAATATAGTGAAACTTTCATCAAAATCGGTCATCTAGTTCCTGATTCCATAGAGGACAAACAAACACACAAACAAACACACGGACATTCACATTTATATATTAGTATGGATGGGGGTGTGATCGAATTGGACCTTCTTTTTCGTGTTGTCTATGTTTTCAGCTCCCATCACCTGGAAATATGAAGTATCGCATTAGTTTGACGTACTAATATAATACGATAATGAGACAAAGAGAAAATTCCTTTAGCGAAAGGATTATTCACAGAGGACTTTCTTCCTGTGAGAATAATTTGCCAAGGAATTTTGAAGTGAATAACTGGGCGACACTTACATTTATCATTTCATCATTGAGCCCATTTAGTAGAAGTCCCAAAAACTCCTCTGCATCCTCTTGACGATTTTCGAATAAGAATGACCCGCTCTTCTTTTCCTTAAGCATAGTACAGATGGAGACGGCTTGGATAGGGTTTCCATAGCTTACATCAAAACTGACCCGCTCCTTGTTCCTTTTATTGGAAAAAGATACGGTGGTGTCAGGTAACCTGCTGAACTCGTTGATGAATTTACACCTGAAAAAATTAGTTGATAATGCAAAAGAATCTATTTTGAAGGACTGAGGCAGAAGCAACAAAAATATGAAATTTGATTATACTTACATATTTTTAATCATGGGAATTGATCGATCATTTATCGAACTAAAGTTGTCGGAGAGATCTCTCAGTAGGTTGCATAAAGGTGCGCAGGCAAGAAGAGCTTGAAGAATCGCATTAATGTAACAGATGTTTCCCTTGTTAATCAAACCTCTCGGTTGGAGATTCACAGTCTTTTGGTTGATCTTGAAGTTGACCAAAAATTCTGGAACAAAAAGTCAAGAGTCAGAATATCTAATCATGTTAATACTCAATTATGAAAACATTTATTGGTGAACTGAAAAAGTTATATACCTTGATGGAATAAAAATCAGATATGATTTAAAGTTCATAAGTTTTGAATTTCTTACCTCTTAATCTATAGATAGCCGGGTCAAAGGATATTTTCGGCTTTCTATGAATTCCATTCATATCTCTGACGATTGCTGATTCTAGATGTCCGTTTGTGGTTGAAGTTTTCCCTTTGAAGAGACTGGCTCCCGGTTTTTTGTTCCATACATTCACAGGCTTTGTATCGGCAGAATCTATTCCATTATCTCTCACGGAATGATTTTCGGTTTTCGAAGGACATACTGTTTTTTTAGAAATAGTGTTGTTTTTCTTTGTTACAACATCCTTCGTTCCTTTATCTTTATTCTGGATCAATGCAGGAAAAGTAGTCTTCACAGTTTTGTTCACAGAAATGAACTTTTGACCATTGAAAACCTTCATTTCCTTCGGTTCGCACCGTGTCTGGTTGTCAGAATAGGGAACTTTTCCATTATTTCCGTTACACTCACGAGTTGAAGATACATTGCACTGGACAGCGTTTGTATTCTCACATCGTTTTTCTGAAAAATAAACAAAATGTTAGCTTTATGTTGATAACGATTACGAAAATGTGAATTCTTTACTCGTGACATTTTTCAATTAAATCATTGAGAAATTCGATACTCACTTTTATTCTTTTTCTTCTTCTTCAAAATCCAAGGCGCCGAAACGTCTCCGGAATTCTCAACACGACTAGATTCTAATTTGAAAGCGTCGTACTCTTCCAACACTGAATTATCCAAATACTGTTGATTCTGAAACAAGAATATAATAAGATAAAAAATGGAACAACGATTCAATATTGAGAATTTGAATTTTTTCATTCTGTCGGCAGAAAAACCTTGTCCAGATGAAATAAAATCTTCAGATAAATTAACAGAATACTGGAATACTAAGAAATAAATAATTCTGAATCAATAAGTCGATGTGACTCGGATAGATTGAAATGAAGTCAAGAACCATAAAATACATGATGAAAAAAAAATACTCACAGCCATAGTTGGAATTTTGTAGCTATAAACTCACTCGCAATAACTTTCCATTCCATTTTTTTTAATAAATAAAATATGCTAGAGCGAATCAACATGAATTTCTGAATAACTTTTCCGAATCGAAAAGATATACTGCATGTTGTTGAATATCTGACACCTGATCATTGAATTTTAACGTGAAGCATTTCCAATCGATATATAACATCCATCAATCGTTCTAAAAAAGGAAGTTTCAATATGAAACTTGTTTTTTATGTTTTATGTGGTTTCAATTTCGAAAATTCCATCAAGGATGTCAAAATCAAAAATATACAGTGAAGGAATGTTTTCTATATATCAATTTCGAACTTCATATTTTCCAGGAGTAATTGAAGCATCTTTGAGTTCTACGTCATACGAAAAATTTGAAAGTATGTACTTAATGGTGTTCCATTCATACTCCACATGAATAACTCTTATCATTTGACACTAATGACATCAGACGAAGTCTTTGGATGACAAAAACAGATATTTTCCAATTTGATAACGAAGGTGCTCATAAGGAGCCATTCGAAAAATAATGAGGTTCCGTTTGATATTTTAAATAACTTCAAAGAACTTGATTCAGAATAAAATGTTACTTTTCCAACTATTGCATTTCAAATTACCTACCCTGAGAGAACATCTCGGGCATTCACAAAATTCTTATTTTCACGAATCTCATTCAATAACCACTAATGGAAATGTTTTTGTCATCTTTCTTTTTAGTCACGTGATTTATCTCGAAGGAACCTACGTTCATATATGGAAGTACTAGCTGGCCCGCGCAACTTCGTCTGCGCAAATTGGCTATCGAATTTATTGTTATTATTATTTATTATTTTCCAAGTATTTTTTATTATTATTTTATAGATATCGACTACTAAGGTCATTAGCCATATATTAAAAAAAAAATTCTTGAAGAAGCCTGAATCCTGATTGAAACACCAATGATATTTCCCTAACTTTTAGTAAATATACGTCTAACCCATACTTGACAATACAATCCAATAATCAGACAACCACCTCAACGGATGGGCCCCCCCCATGAAACACAAAATGAAGGCAGTCGCCAACGATATCTCCTCTTCGTACAGTCCGTTGAATTAGTGCTTAATCATTCTTAAGGGTCGCTTGCCACTACCCTAAATTCGTAACTAATTAAAGCTTTTAGTCTCAAATCAAATGCACACACATAATAAATGCGAAATATTATTATGCTTAAGCATTTGATTCAGGTCCAAGAGCTTGAATTAGTTCCGAATTTAGCGTAGTGGCAAGCGGCCCTAAGATCAAACTCATATCGTGATAACTATTCGTCCATATTGATTTGTGTAAAAGACAAAGTGTCGACCTTATTTGTAAACCTGCCAAATTCATTCTGAAACAATGGACTTAGCAGGTTAATGAATAAGGCCGACGAAAGGTGTCTGAAAGACACTGGGTGAAAACTATAAATATGCATTTTAAAAAGTGTATACAATTCAACGGTATTTAGAGCTCAATATTCTATTTTTGATGGCTTCCATACGAAAAAGATAACTATCTTGTCGTAGATTTTTATTCGTACCTTTTTGAGGGAGAAACCCATGGTACATTATGTTCATGTATCATCAAGTGTTTAGGCAGCTTACGTTCGAAGTGCAGAATATTTTCGACTCTCTTGATAGTTTTTCGTTATATTAAGGCCAATTTACAAAATATTTAATAACCCTCTATACGTTATTCTGTTATATAAACTATGTTGATGTGATGTTTCTCCCGAATCTCTCAGGCAGTTCTTATCTGAAACAGTAACAAATATCCATACTCAGATCCTCACAAACTTTTGCATATCTCAGCGCACCGTAAAACTTCTAACGGTGTGTACCCACGGATCAATTAGGAACTCTGATTCAACATGTTATGACAGGTTTTCCAGAACGGTACAATGAAAACAATTTAGTGAAAGAGGTGCGTATCCTGAAAGTTACGAATTGAGGTAGTCAGGTGGCGTTGTCAGTTATCGTATTTTGATTTTTTCGTTCAAACAAATTTAATATAATTAATATGGACATGGTTCGTTGTAGCTAGGTTCTGCCCATCGGGAATTTCGACTATGATGATCTGTTTTTTCACCGAAATTTAACTTTCAAGTAAAGCAGGCCATCAATGGCTGATACCTCCATGAGGATTCAGTACCGACTTCATCATGTGAAGGCTTCAAACAACACGAACTTAATATTTTATTTCGATATCTTAGAGCATAGTAGTATTGAGAAAAGTGCTCAAAGTTCCCAAATCAGCTAATATATATTGTCAGCATAATCACAGTTAGTGTCATACTGAAAAGGCAAACGTTCGAAATTGATGTCTTCATTTTGGCTTCTATCGTGTATGACTGCATGTCGCCTGAAATCGAATAAAGTACGGATTCTCGCTGAGCAACGATGAATTTTTGTGAAAATCTCAATCGGTTTGTATCGAACTGCTCACCACGCTTATAGGTAAGCGATATTTCACGAACTGTGATTTGATCACTAATATTTAGAATTCAAGAGATTCATAGTTCCTTACCAATTATTAAAAGCTTGATTCGTGATAACTTTTGCCTTTTAGAAAAGAAAAAACATTGAAACTGGGAATTGACAGCCAAGCAAGAGTATCATCAGCTGTGAAATCCTTTTTTTCCCTATGGGAGGAAACTCATTCTTTTTTTTTTAACTGACATCGCCAAGTTTGCAAAATCATATCAAATAGTTCTCGTTGAAAAAAAAAAGAACGCGCTGGACTGACTTTTTTTCAATTTCTTCATTTTCCTTAAGGTCTGAACAATTTCCGTGAAAATATTCCTGGCACAAAACAGCACAACTGTATCACATAATATCCATTCATTCATCAGAAGAAGGAACGAAAGTGCTTGGCTATCTTTTTTTGTTCAAATTCAATTTTTCGATAAATCCAGACGTACTTTTGGAACAAAGCACAACTAACTGAAATTTTTCTTCAGTCATTGAAATCTAACTTTTCGAAAAGTGTTGGGCTGGCAGAATTTTTCGGTCTTTGAGGACCACATGAAATGATGAGAAAATTTCAACGGCAGAAAGCAACACAAATCAAGCACAATTCTGAACAACAGGAGTGTTTTCCACAGTCCAGGATGCACATCTTCGCACAGATCGGTTTTACAGCTGATAATGGCTTGGCTGTACTTGGAAATTTTCACAGTTTCGCTGTTCCGCCGACAATCGAGATAGCGGCTTATGCTTGATGACGATGGAAATAGAAGTACCCAAGTGCATCCTTAAAAATCAAAATTGAAACTACCAAAATATTCACAATAGGTACGATTACGCGTTTGAATTTCATAAGTCGAATGCAAATGTAGAAATTACGTTGATATTGTGAACACTTCTATTCTTGCTGGGTACGATTTCTATCGTTTAAATTTTCGCTGTTTACCTATGTGTTTGTTGGGTTGCATTCATGGTGAACCAAGCGTAAGGGTCATTCTTGCATACCACCGTAAGAATTACATGGATGATTCGCGACTACGCGACGTATCGACGACGTCGACATAATGGAATCGCCCGAATAGCTCCCAAACCTGAGCATTTTTCCGATTCGCTTGATATTTTGTGGTTGTTTCATGCTGAAATACCACAATTTTTTCATAAATTATGTTAATCGGATATAGGAACTATATTGAGGAGAAGTTTCATCTGAATCCGTTCGGTAGTTCTAACGTGAAAGAGTAACAAACATCTTCACATCCTCACAAACTTTCGCATTTATAATATTAGTAGGAAGCATCAAAAAATTTTCAAAATCGGATATATATTCAGATTGGCCAATTACTGTTGTGAACTGTTGCCATATAATCGAGTTGGTGGTGTTTTTTTGGTAAAGTTAAAGGTTCGGTTAACGGTTCTTACCATCGGCAGTGATGTGTTTTTCACCCCGATTTATGCAGGTATCGTAAGTAAGGAATTTTCCAATCGTCATTTCCCTTGCATCTAATTTATAAATGGAAACTATATCGAACAGCTATCCCATATGATGACCTTCAAAAGGGAATATACCATTCCTCACTTCCTTAGCAGATATTGTTTTTTGTAAGAAGAATAGGCGGCCAATTTTTATTTAATTGATCTATTTTCGTGTTCACTTGTACAAAGATACTTCTAATAATTGCAAATTTTTTCCTCCTCAACTGATATTCTTCAGAAAAGAAAGATAAAGAATGGACGGAATATTTTAAGTACCAAATGTGTCAACGTTTAAAAGATAAACACTTAATGACCCTACCTTGCTTAATGGCTTTTTGAATGGTTTCACCAAATTTTCAACTAGACCTTAGGATTTATGACTTTTTGTATTGAAAACCTTTTTCGGAGTAAGCGTTTAAATAGCAAAACTCTGAGGCTATTAGATATTTATGTAAAATACCCTCGTATCAGCTCATCTTCTCGAAAATGCATTTAATATTTTCCACGTGAATACTCGAATTTTACAAAGAACTTTTAGAGATAAAAAGTTTAGTTTATGAATTGGTTTTTTTCTGAAATAGGTACTGGGGGAAAAGAAGGCAAAAAAACTAAATTGTGAATTGAATAAATGGTTTCATTTATTATTCATTCATTAAGAATCAGAAATATTCAGTAGTTACATAAAGTTTTTCTATTAAAATGAATTATTTAATATATACATATATACAAAGAGGTTAAATATTGAAAAAACATTCAAAATCGCAATACATTACTTATAAAACAAAGAATCAAGAATTATCTATGTACAAAAAATCAATTTATTTACAGTTTTATCATTCAATATTGAAAATAAAAATATGTTCTAATTATTTAATTTATTATACGAACATTATTATACAAACACAAATTATATCTAGTCAGTGCGTTGATAAAACGGAAGATATGGAACTTTGTAACCTTGTGGTTTCAACACATCATCCTGTGAGACCGATTTTACTTTGGCATCATCGAACCTCAACCAAGTATTATATCCGTTGTGAAAAACATCTGATACATAATGTCCCTTACTTGCCTCTTTACCGTCATGATACAATACGGAGCAGAGTTTATAATGTTTGTCTGATGCAGAAGTTATTTTTCCTGATAAAATTTTCGAGTCTATGTGAAGGTCTACCGGAAAATCAATCCTTTTCATGATTTTTTCACAACCCCGTGACTGATAATTGAAAAAATTCAAATGGAGCACTAAAACCACGGGTAATTGTTCGATCATCACTTGTTGCCAAGCTTCAACTGTCTTCTTCGTCTTTGATGAAATTAGGCCTTCCACTCGATTTTTCACTGTAAGTTGTTCCAAAGCTTCACTGATGGTTTTGGCCTTCTCGATATTCAGTTGCAGTGTCAAAAATGGCTGTATGGTTTTAGTTGACTCGTCACCAGTCTTGTGGATTTTGGAGCAAAGAAGCCCTCCGAATATATCACTAATGGGGGTGTGATCGAATTGGACCTTCTTTTTCGTGTTGTCTATGTTTTCAGCTCCCATCACCTGGAAATATGAAGTATCGCATTAGTTTGACGTACTAATATAATACGATAATGAGACAAAGAGAAAATTCCTTTAGCGGAAGGATTATTCACAGAGGACTTTCTTCCTGTGAGAATAATTTGCCAAGGAATTTTGAAGTGAATAACTGGGCGACACTTACATTTATCATTTCATCATTGAGCCCATTTAGTAGAAGTCCCAAAAACTCCTCTGCATCCTCTTGACGATTTTCGAATAAGAATGAGCCGCTCTTCTTTTCCTTAAGCATAGTACAGATGGAGACGGCTTGGATAGGGTTTCCATAGCTTACATCAAAACTGACCGGCTCCTTGTCCTTTTATTGGAAAAGGATACGGTGGTGTCAGGTAACCTGCTGAACTCGTTGATGAATTTACACCTGAAAAAATTAGTTGATAATGCAAAAGAATCTATTTTGAAGGACTGAGGCAGAAGCAACAAAAATATGAAATTTGATTATCCATACTAATATATAAATGTGAATGTCCGTGTGTTTGTTTGTGTGTTTGTTTGTCCTCTATGGAATCAGGAACCAGATGACCGATTTTGATGAAACTTTCACTATATTTCAAAGAATTTTTTTTTGGAGGTTTTCATGTATGATTCATCCCTATATAACGAAGAAATAAGAAAAAGTATCGATTTAACATGAAAAAGTCTGTAATTAACACGGTACTTTCAGGCTTTTACGGCCGACGCTGCGTAAACTATAAGAGATAGAGGAACATGGTCACAGACAATTTTGTAGTGCTCAAAAAGTTCTATAAAAAAGTCCGCGACGGCATATGTCTAACTGCCGAAAACAACCCACGATAATCATTTCTAACATTTTCAATTCAATCCAAAATAATGGTCACTTTGAGGAGGGTTTTTGACTGGCATGGACTGAATTCATATAAAAATGAGTGTGACTATCATCTGCGGCATTTATTCCTGATGAAAAATGTTTCTTACAGCATAGTTTTCTAATAGACATTTCAAAAGTTACAGCAGGTTGACCGAGTGTAAATTTGAGCACGAAATTATTAGATTGAAGCGCTTTGGCTTGGTGATGTATATCACGTGACTGTCTATCCTACGATACGAGGTTATAAAAGCCCGGTCGCGATGAATTATAATCATTTGGATTTGGACTAGGATTTTGAGAACGTCGCGTCGAATATATGTGTAAGCTGAATCGGGGCAATAAGGAATTGTGTTATTTTTTTTGGAAAAGTTTTCGCGAATATTTTCATAACTTGAGTTCGTTTTTAGTTTTTCTTATCCAGAGATATATTTATTATTTTTCTTATGTTTATTATTGTTGAATATTTATCGTATTTACTTTTTCACTTTATTTTAGGTGGTGGTTTTTTTATTTTCTGTTGCTCATCATTTTTCTCCAATATTTCTTTTTGAATCTTCATTATTCTTTTATAATGCCTCCTAAACGTACGTCGTATTTTGAAAGACAATCATCACAAGCACGAAGGAGAAGATTTGCTCGATCCCAAGAGTCTCCGGAAGAACTAGAATCTAGAAGGCAGAAACAAGCTCAGCGTCAAGCGAATCTAAGAGCTTCCGAATTGTCTATTGAAACAATACGTAGATTAGAAGAACGGGAACAACGCCAAGCTGATACAAGAGCGAGAGAATCGCCTGCTGAATATAGAAGAAGGCATAACGAGAGCTTCAGAAGCACCTGAACAAACGCAGCGTCGTTTAGAGGAACCACTTGAAAACTACCCAGGGGTAAAAGCCTCTGATGCCCTTGGTCGTATATACACCATCAATGTGACAAATTTGGAATGCTATTGTCTTCGATTGCTATTACATCATATAAGAGGTCTAACTAGCTTCAGATTCCTCCAAACTGTACGTGGCGAAGAATGTCTAACGTATAGGGAAGCATGCGAACTTTTAAATCTATTAGAGAATGATAATCACTGGGACAATACTCTGGAGGAAGCTGTGCAGTATCAATCACCTGCTACAATAAGAGAACTATTCGCAACCCTCATATCATCTTGCGATCTCTCAAATCCCCAACAGCTGTGGGATAAGTACAAGGAATACATGGCTGAGGACATTTTGCATGAGCTACAGCAAGTTCATGAAAATATGACGTTCAATGAATTTATTCATAATAAAGTCCTTGAATTAATTGAGGACAAAGTATCAGCTATAGTCGTGAAAAAACTTAATGATTTTGGTATGGTGAGCCCTCCTCGAACGAACACTATCGATAGAAATGATGAAATTATTCGAGAATTAAATTATGATTTTGAAGCATTACAGCAAAAGGTTGACGAATTAGTGCCTAGGTTACTGCCAGAACAAAGACTAATTTTCTACAAAGTATTGCAGCAAGAGGAATCAGGAAATGGTGCACTATTCTTTCTGGACGCGCCGGGGGGTACTGGTACTTATATTGAATCTTTTGCTAGCTCAAATCAGAAAAGATCATGAAATAGCCCTAGCACTAGCATTCTCTGGTATAGCGGCCACATTATTAGACGGAGGTCAGACAGCACATTCTGCTTTGAAATTGCCACTGAATCTCACCCAAGAGGAGTACCCTATCTGTAATTTTACGAAGAATAGTGATCGAGGTAAAATCCTTCAGCAATGCAAATTGCTGGTCTGGTTCGGGAGTACAATGGCCCATAAAAAAGCTATAGAAGCTCTCAACAGAACTCTGAAGGACTTGAGAAATAGTTCGCAGATCATGGGAGGAATGGTTGTGATACTAGCTGGAGACTTCCGACAAACTTTACCAGTAATTCGCAAGGGCACACCTGCAGATGAAATTAAAGCTTGCTTTGAGTCGTCAATATTGTGGAGGGATGTGGAAAAATTGTGCTTGAAAACAAATATGAGAGTTCATCTCTACAATGATGATCGTACAGGACACTATGCAGAAAACCTCATTAAAATAGGAGATGGTCGTTCGGATAAAGACGCTGATGGGTTCGTATCACTTATTAAAGAATACTGTCATCTGGTTCAAAGTGATACGGATCTGATAAGATGTGTGTATCCTGATCTACAGTCCAATATGAAAGATGATCAATGGTTATGTCAGAGAGCAATTTTAGCTCCAAAAAACAAGACAGTAAATGATATCAACTTAAGAATTTTGAAAGAAGTGTCAGGGAAAGTATCAGAATATCTTTCCATAGATACAGTTTTAGACACGGAGCATACTACTTCATATCCTGTAGAGTTCCTGAATTCTCTAGAATTGTCTGGTGTGCCATCACATAAGATACAACTCAAGTTGGGGGTGACAGTTATGCTAATGCGTAATTTAATGACACCAAAGCAATGCAATGGGACCAGGTTGAGAGTGACACAGCTAGATCGAAATACTATTGGTGCTACTATTTCAACAGGAGTTGGCAAGGGTGACAAAGTACTTATCCCTCGCATTCCGATTATACCTACCGATCTCCCGTTCCAGTTCAAGAGACTGCAATTTCCTATCAAAGTCAGTTTTGGCATGACTATAAATAAAGCGCAAGGACAAACATTGAAAGTAGCTGGGGTACATTTGGAAAAACCGTGTTTCTCTCACGGTCAACTTTATGTTGCTTGCTCACGGCTATCCGATGCACAGAATTTGCATATTTTGGCAGTAAAACGCATAATATAATGTACGGCACCGTTTTGAAGTGAAATGATACGCGAGCGGAGCCGCGGGTTTAAGCTAGTACTTACATATTTTTAATCATGGGAATTGATCGATCATTTATCGAACTAAAGTTGTCGGAGAGATCTCTCAGTAGGTTGCATAAAGGTGCGCAGGCAAGAAGAGCTTGAAGAATCGCATTAATGTAACAGATGTTTCCCTTGTTAATCAAACCTCTCGGTTGGAGATTCACAGTCTTTTGGTTGATCTTGAAGTTGACCAAAAATTCTGGAACAAAAAGTCAAGAGTCAGAATATCTAATCATATTAATACTCAATTATGAAAACATTTATTGGTGAACTGGAAAAGTTATATACCTTGATGGAATAAAAATCAAATATGATTTAAAGTTCATAAGTTTTGAATTTCTTACCTCTTAATCTATAGATAGCCGGGTCAAAGGATATTTTCGGCTTTCTATGAATTCCATTCATATCTCTGACGATTGCTGATTCTAGATGTCCGTTTGTGGTTGAAGTTTCCCCTTTGAAGAGACTGGCTCCCGGTTTTTTGTTCCATACATTCACAGGCTTTGTATCGGCAGAATCTATTCCATTATCTCTCACGGAATGATTTTCGGTTTTCGAAGGACATACTGTTTTTTTTAGAAATAGTGTCCTTCGTTCCTTTATCTTTATTCTGGATCAATGCAGGAAAAGTAGTCTTCACAGTTTTGTTCACAGAAATGAACTTTTGACCATTGAAAACCTTCATTTCCTTCGGTTCGCACCGTGTCTGGTTGTCAGAATAGGGAACTTTTCCATTATTTCCGTTACACTCACGAGTTGAAGATACATTGCACTGGACAGCGTTTGTATTCTCACATCGTTTTTCTGAAAAATAAACAAAATGTTAGCTTTATGTTGATAACGATTACGAAAATGTGAATTCTTTACTCGTGACATTTTTCAATTAAATCATTGAGAAATTCGATACTCACTTTTATTCTTTTTCTTCTTCTTCAAAATCCAAGGCGCCGAAACGTCTCCGGAATTCTCAACACGACTAGATTCTAATTTGAAAGCGTCGTACTCTTCCAACACTGAATTATCCAAATACTGTTGATTCTGAAACAAGAATATAATAAGATAAAAAATGGAACAACGATTCAATATTGAGAATTTGAATTTTTTCATTCTGTCGGCAGAAAAACCTTGTCCAGATGAAATAAAATCTTCAGATAAATGAACAGAATACTGGAATACTAAGAAATAAATAATTCTGAATCAATAAGTCGATGTGACTCGGATAGATTGAAATGAAGTCAAGAACCATAAAATACATGATGAAAAAAAAATACTCACAGCCATAGTTGGAATTTTGTAGCTATAAACTCACTCGCAATAACTTTCAACTTGAAAATCGTCCGTAACACTCGAAATAACTGACAAGAATGAAACAACTGTACACTGTGAAAGTATACTGACATAGCTTCTCCTACAACAATGAGTAGTACTTCCGAACTCTGGCTCCGCCCCTTGATGTTATTTCTGCATCGACTTCAACCTCGCTCACTCAGCAAGATGTTCCTTATCACTTTAACTGAAACGAAATGTTTGGGCATTCGAGAGATTCTAGTCTTCATCAATTTTTATTCGATGCCTATTATGAAAATTTTCCTTCTCCCTACTGGAATAATTCATTTGTTACTTGGATACAGAGGAAAAAATCAATTAATTTTGAATGGATAATCAGATTGAATTATGGGCAAAATTCTCAGCCAAACAGATATTTCTAAATTGTCGATGAAATTCCATTTTTTTTAATAAATAAAATATGCTAGAGCGAATCAACATGAATTTCTGAATAACTTTTCCGAATCGAAAAGATATACTGCATGTTGTTGAATATCTGACACCTGATCATTGAATTTTAACGTGAAGCATTTCCAATCGATATATAACATCCATCAATCGTTCTAAAAAAGGAAGTTTCAATATGAAACTTGTTTTTTATGTTTCATGTGGTTTCAATTTCGAAAATTCCATCAAGGATGTCAAAATCAAAAATATACAGTTAAAGAATGTTTTCTATATATCAATTTCGAACTTCATATTTTCCAGGAGTAATTGAAGCATCTTTGAGTTCTACGTCATACGAAAAATTTGAAAGTATTTACTTAATGGTGTTCCATTCATACTCCACATGAATAACTCTTATCATTTGACACTAATGACATCAGACGAAGTCTTTGGATGACAAAAACAGATATTTTCCAATTTGATAACGAAGGTGCTCATAAGGAGCCATTCGAAAAATAATGAGGTTCCGTTTGATATTTTAAATAACTTCAAAGAACTTGATTCAGAATAAAATGTTACTTTTCCAACTATTGCATTTCAAATTACCTACCCTGAGAGAACATCTCGGGCATTCACAAAATTCTTATTTTCACGAATCTCATTCAATAACCACTAATGGAAATGTTTTTGTCATCTTTCTTTTTAGTCACGTGATTTATCTCGAAGGAACCTACGTTCATATATGGAAGTAAGCATCAAAAAATTTTCAAAATCGGATATATATTCAGATTGGCCAATTACTGTTGTGAACTGTTGCCATATAATCGAGTTGGTGGTGTTTTTTTGGTAAAGTTAAAGGTTCGGTTAACGGTTCTTACCATCGGCAGTGATGTGTTTTTCACCCCGATTTATGCAGGTATCGTAAGTAAGGAATTTTCCAATCGTCATTTCCCTTGCATCTAATTTATAAATGGAAACTATATCGAACAGCTATCCCATATGATGACCTTCAAAAGGAAATATACCATTCCTCACTTCCTCAGCATATAATGTTTTTTGTAAGAAGAATAGGCGGCCAATTTTTATTTAATTGATTTATTTTCGTGTTCACTTGTACAAAGATACTTCTAATAATTGCAAATTTTTTCCTCCTCAACTGATATTCTTCAGAAAAGAAAGATAAAGAATGGACGGAATATTTCAAGTACCAAATTTGTCAACGTTTAAAAGATAAACACTTAATGACCCTACCTTGCTTAATGGCTTTTTGAATGGTTTCACCAAATTTTCAACTAGTCCTTAGGATTTATGACTTTTCGTATTGAAAACCTTTTTCGAAGAAAGCGTTCAAATAGCAAAACTCTGAGGCTATTAGATATTTAGGTAAAATACCCTCGTATCAGCTCATCTTCTCGAAAATGCATTAAATATTTTCCACGTGAATACTTGAATTTTACAAAGAACTTTTAGAGATAAAAAGTTTAGTTAATGAATTGGTTTTTTTCTGAAATAGGTACTGGGGGAAAAGAAGGCAAAAAAACTAACTTGTGAATTGAATAAATGGTTTCATTTATTATTCATTCATTAAGAATCAGAAATATTCAGTAGTTACATAAAGTTTTTCTATTAAAATGAATTATTTAATATATACATATATACAAAGAGGTTAAATATTGAAAAAACATTCGAAATCGCAATACATTACTTATAAAACAAAGAATCAAGAATTATCTATGTACAAAAAATCAATTTATTTACAGTTTTATCATTCAATATTGAAAATAAAAATATGTTCTAATTATTTTATTTATTATACGAACATTATTATACAAACACAAATTATATCTAGTCAGTGCGTTGATAAAACAGAAGATATGGAACTTTGTAACCTTGTGGTTTCAACACATCATCCTGTGAGACCGATTTTACTTTGGCATCATCGAACCTCAACCAAGTATTATATCCGTTGTGAAAAACATCTGATACATAATGTCCCTTACTTGCCTCTTTACCGTCATGATACAATACGGAGCAGAGTTTATAATGTTTGTCTGATGCAGAAGTTATTTTTCCTGATAAAATTTTCGAGTCTATGTGAAGGTCTACCGGAAAATCAATCCTTTTCATGATTTTTTCACAACCCCGTGACTGATAATTGAAAAAATTCAAATGGAGCACTAAAACCACGGGTAATTGTTCGATCATCACTTGTTGCCAAGCTTCAACTGTCTTCTTCGTCTTTGATGAAATTAGGCCTTCCACTCGATTTTTCAATGTAAGTTGTTCCAAAGCTTCACTGATGGTTTTGGCCTTCTCGATATTCAGTTGCAGTGTCAAAAATGGCTGTATGGTTTTAGTTGACTCGTCACCAGTCTTGTGGATTTTGGAGCAAAGAAGCCCTCCGAATATATCACTAATGGGGGTGTGATCGAATTGGACCTTCTTTTTCGTGTTGTCTATGTTTTCAGCTCCCATCACCTGGAAATATGAAGTATCGCATTAGTTTGACGTACTAATATAATACGATAATGAGACAAAGAGAAAATTCCTTTAGCGGAAGGATTATTCACAGAGGACTTTCTTCCTGTGAGAATAATTTGCCAAGGAATTTTGAAGTGAATAACTGGGCGACACTTACATTTATCATTTCATCATTGAGCCCATTTAGTAGAAGTCCCAAAAACTCCTCTGCATCCTCTTGACGATTTTCGAATAAGAATGAGCCGCTCTTCTTTTCCTTAAGCATAGTACAGATGGAGACGGCTTGGATAGGGTTTCCATAGCTTACATCAAAACTGACCCGCTCCTTGTTCCTTTTATTGGAAAAAGATACGGTGGTGTCAGGTAACCTGCTGAACTCGTTGATGAATTTACACCTGAAAAAATTAGTTGATAATGCAAAAGAATCTATTTTGAAGGACTGAGGCAGAAGCAACAAAAATATGAAATTTGATTATACTTACATATTTTTAATCATGGGAATTGATCGATCATTTATCGAACTAAAGTTGTCGGAGAGATCTCTCAGTAGGTTGCATAAAGGTGCGCAGGCAAGAAGAGCTTGAAGAATCGCATTAATGTAACAGATGTTTCCCTTGTTAATCAAACCTCTCGGTTGGAGATTCACAGTCTTTTGGTTGATCTTGAAGTTGACCAAAAATTCTGGAACAAAAAGTCAAGAGTCAGAATATCTAATCATGTTAATACTCAATTATGAAAACATTTATTGGTGAACTGAAAAAGTTATATACCTTGATGGAATAAAAATCAGATATGATTTAAAGTTCATAAGTTTTGAATTTCTTACCTCTTAATCTATAGATAGCCGGGTCAAAGGATATTTTCGGCTTTCTATGAATTCCATTCATATCTCTGACGATTGCTGATTCTAGATGTCCGTTTGTGGTTGAAGTTTCCCCTTTGAAGAGACTGGCTCCCGGTTTTTTGTTCCATACATTCACAGGCTTTGTATCGGCAGAATCTATTCCATTATCTCTCACGGAATGATTTTCGGTTTTCGAAGGACATTTATTTATTTATTTATTTATTTATTTATTTCAACTGGGATACATACAGGTTCACAAGAACCCACTACAATATCCTCTAACTTAAAAGTTGCACAGAACGCTATATAAAGCAAAAATTCCAAGAAAAATCTACAATCATGATATACAACTAATCATAAACAAACCCAACCGAAAAGCATTAACTAGCGGCCAACAAAGTACTGCCTCAAAATATTCCTGAACTGAGGCTGCGACACCAAGAATATGTCGAACAAATCGGATAATTCGTTACAACTGCGCAGAGACCTACAGATTGGTGAATTCTGTGAACAATTGGTTTTCCTGAACTGAACAAAAAAAATATTATTATTACGAAGATGCCTCTGCGGGACATTCAGTGAGACCGAAGAAAGCAGACTCGAACAACAAATTAAACCCCTACACAATTTAAAAACAAAATGGACGTCGGAGATCACCCCTCTGTTTTCCAAACTCATCATACCAAAATGATTCAATGCCAGTGTTATATCTTCATCTGGGAAGGTTAAATTTGTTTTGAAGCATAAAAATCTGAGGAATTTCCTTTGAACTCTTTCCAGTCTATTTTTATAGATATCATACTGAGGATTCCAGATAACGCTCCCAAATGATAAACGGCTCAGAACGTATGCATTATAAAGCATCTTTAGAGGCTTCACGGTGGTAAAATTGAAACACTTCCTTTTTATGTAGCCCAACATCCTCAGCGCCGATGAGCAAATGAAGTCAACGTGACGATCGAAAATGAGCTTGCTGTCGAAAATTATGCCCAAATCGCGAATAGAATTAACTTTTGCCAATATTATATCATTAAGTTTATATGAATAGTTGACAGTATTCTTATTTCTGGTGAATGTGATTACTGAGCATTTATCGTAATTGATATATAATCCGTTGTTAGAACAAAAGTGACTGAATCGATCCAAATCCCGCTGAACCGTGGCGCAGTCGGCTAGAGACAAAATTCGGGAGAATATTTTCACATCGTCAGCGTACAGCAAAAATTTACAGAAGCGAAAGCATGACTTCATGTTATTTATATATATAAGGAAAAATAGAGGACCCAGGTGAGATCCCTGGGGGACGCCGGACGTACAGGGATACATGAATGATCTGTAGCCCCTCAAGGTCACAAACTGGGATCTGTTTGTTATATAGGATATTATCCACCTCAAGAGATTACCACCCACGCCGGCCTCAGCAAGTCGACAGAACAAAAGGTTGTGGCTAATCTTATCGAATGCTTTGCTGAAGTCAACGTAAACCGAGTCCACCTGAACGCCGCCGTCCAAACCGTCATGCAAAAACTCGCTGTAGCAAACCAAGTTCGACTCCAGCGATCGTCCATTGAAAAAGCCGTGTTGTTCTGGCATAATGTAATTTTTGAAAAGCGGTCTCAAGCGGTCGTATATAATCCTTTCAAGAACCTTGGAGAGCACCGACAATATACTGATTGGACGATAATTTTTTATGTTATTTCTTTGTCCCGATTTGAAAATTGGAATAACGTAAGCAGTCTTCCATATATCAGGAAACTGGCCTGACTCGAGGGATTGATTAAACAGCAATGTGACCGGCACAGAAAGAGCAATTGCGCTTTCCTTAATAAATATGGCCGGGATCTCATCGGGTCCAGAACCTTTTTTCGGATCAAGGCTGCGCATCATCGCCAGAACTTCTCCCTCAGTAACATGTACACGATCTAAATGATTACAATTTATCGGGCAAAAGAATCATCGCTGCAAAAATCGAATTTCTCTTTCTCGAACACGCCTGAAAAAAACTGAGAGAATAAATTGCAGGTTTCCTGTTCGCTATGAGCAGTCTGATCTTCCAGGTGCATCTCAACCGGGAAATCACTGATACCTTTCCTATTTGCCGATGCATACTTCCAAAAACGTTTCGCATCAGTGGCAATATCAATCTCAAGTGACCGTATGTATGCATTATAATCCTGTTTGATTAATATTTTTGACTGAGTTCTAAGTGTCTTGAATAATTCATAATCAGCTTCATTTTTAAATCTTTTCCAGTTTTTATGAATCTTGTTTTTTTGTTTTATTAATTTTATTGTTAAATTCGAATAAAAGATCGGAAAATTTTTTCTCATGAGAAGTTTGGGAACATGATTACTGATAATATTCTTAACCTGATTGTAAAAGAAATCGATGTTATGGGATAGTGTGTGATCTCCGAACGAACATTGCCAGTCTACATTTCCTAAATCCTCGATTATCGAGGGGTAATTTGCTCTTTTGTAATTATATAGGTATGACTTTTTTTGATATTTTGAAATTCCATACGATGGGATTTCGAGGAAAAACTCAATCGAAGGGTGATATCCGTCCTCCGGTACAAAGGGGTGAGAACAGCGTCTAAGTTTAGTTATATAAAATTGGTTGCAAAAAATTAAATCAAGTATTTTTCCATTCTTATTTACAACATTATTGAACTGAAGTAAGTTCAAGAAGGAAATGGCATCCAACAATGGGGAACATTTGGGCTCCACGAGAAGTGGCTCCAGGACAGGATCAAGGTCATCATTACTCTTCCAGACCATATTTCCCATGTTAAAGTCACCGCAAACCAGAAGAATGTGATCGTCCGCAAAGGAAAGAGCCTCCAACTTAGCCGTGAAGCTTGCGAGGGCTGTGTTGTCATGTGTGTTTTTTTAGAAATAGTGTTGTTTTTCTTTGTTTCAACATCCTTCGTTCCTTTATCTTTATTCTGGATCAATGCAGGAAAAGTAGTCTTCACAGTTTTGTTCACAGAAATGAACTTTTGACCATTGAAAACCTTCATTTCCTTCGGTTCGCACCGTGTCTGGTTGTCAGAATAGGGAACTTTTCCATTATTTCCGTTACACTCACGAGTTGAAGATACATTGCACTGGACAGCGTTTGTATTCTCACATCGTTTTTCTGAAAAATAAACAAAATGTTAGCTTTATGTTGATAACGATTACGAAAATGTGAATTCTTTACTCGTGACATTTTTCAATTAAATCATTGAGAAATTCGATACTCACTTTTATTCTTTTTCTTCTTCTTCAAAATCCAAGGCGCCGAAACGTCTCCGGAATTCTCAACACGACTAGATTCTAATTTGAAAGCGTCGTACTCTTCCAACACTGAATTATCCAAATACTGTTGATTCTGAAACAAGAATATAATAAGATAAAAAATGGAACAACGATTCAATATTGAGAATTTGAATTTTTTCATTCTGTCGGCAGAAAAACCTTGTCCAGATGAAATAAAATCTTCAGATAAATGAACAGAATACTGGAATACTAAGAAATAAATAATTCTGAATCAATAAGTCGATGTGACTCGGATAGATTGAAATGAAGTCAAGAACCATAAAATACATGATGAAAAAAAAATACTCACAGCCATAGTTGGAATTTTGTAGCTATAAACTCACTCGCAATAACTTTCAACTTGAAAATCGTCCGTAACACTCGAAATAACTGACAAGAATGAAACAACTGTACACTGTGAAAGTATACTGACATAGCTTCTCCTACAACAATGAGTAGTACTTCCGAACTCTGGCTCCGCCCCTTGATGTTATTTCTGCATCGACTTCAACCTCGATCACTCAGCAAGATGTTCCTTATCACTTAAACTGAAACGAAATGTTTGGGCATTCGAGAGATTCTAGTCTTCATAAATTTTTATTCGATGCCTATTATGAAAATTTTCCTTCTCCCTACTGGAATAATTCATTTGTTACTTGGATACAGAGGAAAAAATCAATTAATTTTGAATGGATAATCAGATTGAATTATGGGCAAAATTCTCAGCCAAACAGATATTTCTAAATTGTCGATGAAATTCCATTTTTTTTAATAAATAAAATATGCTAGAGCGAATCAACATGAATTTCTGAATAACTTTTCCGAATCGAAAAGATATACTGCATGTTGTTGAATATCTGACACCTGATCATTGAATTTTAACGTGAAGCATTTCCAATCGATATATAACATCCATCAATCGTTCTAAAAAAGGAAGTTTCAATATGAAACTTGTTTTTTATGTTTCATGTGGTTTCAAATTCGAAAATTCCATCAAGGATGTCAAAATCAAAAATATACAGTGAAGGAATGTTTTCTATATATCAATTTCGAACTTCATATTTTCCAGGAGTAATTGAAGCATCTTTGAGTTCTACGTCATACGAAAAATTTGAAAGTATGTACTTAATGGTGTTCCATTCATACTCCACATGAATAACTCTTATCATTTGACACTAATGACATCAGACGAAGTCTTTGGATGACAAAAACAGATATTTTCCAATTTGATAACGAAGGTGCTCATAAGGAGCCATTCGAAAAATAATGAGGTTCCGTTTGATCTTTCAAATAACTTCAAAGAACTTGATTCAGAATAAAATGTTACTTTTCCAACTATTGCATTTCAAATTACCTACCCTGAGAGAACATCTCGGGCATTCACAAAATTCTTATTTTCACGAATCTCATTCAATAACCACTAATGGAAATGTTTTTGTCATCTTTCTTTTTAGTCACGTGATTTATCTCGAAGGAACCTACGTTCATATATGGAAGTAAGCATCAAAAAATTTTCAAAATCGGATATATATTCAGATTGGCCAATTACTGTTGTGAACTGTTGCCATATAATTGAGTTGGTGGTGTTTTTTTGGTAAAGTTAAAGGTTCGGTTAACGGTTCTTACCATCGGCGGTGATGTGTTTTTCACCCCGATTTATGCAGGTATCGTAAGTAAGGAATTTTCCAATCGTCATTTCCCTTGCATCTAATTTATAAATGGAAACTATATCGAACAGCTATCCCATATGATGACCTTCAAAAGGGAATATACCATTCCTCACTTCCTTAGCAGATAATGTTTTTTGTAAGAAGAATAGGCGGCCAATTTTTATTTAATTGATTTATTTTCGTGTTCACTTGTACAAAGATACTTCTAATAATTTCAAATTTTTTCCTCCTCAACTGATATTCTTCAGAAAAGAAAGATAAAGAATGGACGGAATATTTCAAGTACCAAATTTGTCAACGTTTAAAAGATAAACACTTAATGACCCTACCTTGCTTAATGGCTTTTTGAATGGTTTCACCAAATTTTCAACTAGACCTTAGGATTTATGACTTTTTGTATTGAAAACCTTTTTCGGAGAAAGCGTTTAAATAGCAAAACTCTGAGGCTATTAGATATTTAGGTAAAATACCCTCGTATCAGCTCATCTTCTCGAAAATGCATATAATATTTTCCACGTGAATACTTGAATTTTACAAAGAACTTTTAGAGATAAAAAGTTTAGTTTATGAATTGGTTTCTTTCTGAAATAGGTACTGGGGGAAAAGAAGGTAAAAAAACTAACTTGTGAATTGAATAAATGGTTTCATTTATTATTCATTCATTAAGAATCAGAAATATTCAGTAGTTACATAAAGTTTTTCTATTAAAATGAATTATTTAATATATACATATATACAAAGAGGTTAAATATTGAAAAAACATTCAAAATCGCAATACATTACTTATTACAAAGAATCAAGAATTATCTATGTACAAAAAATCAATTTATTTACAGTTTTATCATTCAATATTGAAAATAAAAATATGTTCTAATTATTTTATTTATTATACGAACATTATTATACAAACACAAATTATATCTAGTCAGTGCGTTGATAAAACAGAAGATATGGAACTTTGTAACCTTGTGGTTTCAACACATCATCCTGTGAGACCGATTTTACTTTGGCATCATCGAACCTCAACCAAGTAGTATATCCGTTGTGAAAAACATCTGATACATAATGTCCCTTACTTGCCTCTTTACCGTCATGATACAATACGGAGCAGAGTTTATAATGTTTGTCTGATGCAGAAGTTATTTTTCCTGATAAAATTTTCGAGTCTATGTGAAGGTCTACCGGAAAATCAATCCTTTTCATGATTTTTTCACAACCCCGTGACTGATAATTGAAAAAATTCAAATGGAGCACTAAAACCACGGGTAATTGTTCGATCATCACTTGTTGCCAAGCTTCAACTGTCTTCTTCGTCTTTGATGAAATTAGGCCTTCCACTCGATTTTTCACTGTTAGTTGTTCCAAAGCTTCACTGATGGTTTTGGCCTTCTCGATATTCAGTTGCAGTGTCAAAAATGGCTGTATGGTTTTAGTTGACTCGTCACCAGTCTTGTGGATTTTGGAGCAAAGAAGCCCTCCGAATATATCACTAATAGGGGTGTGATCGAATTGGACCTTCTTTTTCGTGTTGTCTATGTTTTCAGCTCCCATCACCTGGAAATATGAAGTATCGCATTAGTTTGACGTACTAATATAATACGATAATGAGACAAAGAGAAAATTCCTTTAGCGGAAGGATTATTCACAGACGACTTTCTTCCTGTGAGAATAATTTGCCCAGGAATTTTGAAGTGAATAACTGGGCGACACTTATATTTATCATTTCATCATTGAGCCCATTTAGTAGAAGTCCCAAAAACTCCTCTGCATCCTCTTGACGATTCTCGAATAAGAATGAGCCGCTCTTCTTTTCCTTAAGCATAGTACAGATGGAGACGGCTTGGATAGGGTTTCCATAGCTTACATCAAAACTGACCCGCTCCTTGTTCCTTTTATTGGAAAAAGATACGGTGGTGTCAGGTAACCTGCTGAACTCGTTGATGAATTTACACCTGAAAAAATTAGTTGATAATGCAAAAGAATCTATTTTGAAGGACTGAGGCAGAAGCAACAAAAATATGAAATTTGATTATACTTACATATTTTTAATCATGGGAATTGATCGATCATTTATCGAACTAAACTTGTCGGAGAGATCTCTCAGTAGGTTGCATAAAGGTGCGCAGGCAAGAAGAGCTTGAAGAATCGCATTAATGTAACAGATGTTTCCCTTGTTAATCAAACCTCTCGGTTGGAGATTCACAGTCTTTTGGTTGATCTTGAAGTTGACCAAAAATTCTGGAACAAAAAGTCAAGAGTCAGAATATCTAATCATGTTAATACTCAATTATGAAAACATTTATTGGTGAACTGAAAAAGTTATATACCAGAATAGGGAACTTTTCCATTATTTCCGTTACACTCACGAGTTGAAGATATATTGCACTGGACAGCGTTTGTATTCTCACATCGTTTTTATGAAAAATAAACAAAATGTTAGCTTTATGTTGATAACGATTACGAAAATGTGAATTATACACTCGTGACATTTTCCAATTAAATCATTGAGAAATTCGATACTCACTTTTATTCTTCTTCTTCTTCTTCAAAATCCAAGGCGCCGAAACGTCTCCGGAATTCTCAACACGACTAGATTCTAATTTGAAAGCGTCGTACTCTTCCAACACTGAATTATCCAAATACTGTTGATTCTGAAACAAGAATATAATAAGATAAAAAATGGAACAAGGATTCAATATTGAGAATTTGAATTTTTTCATTCTGTCGGCAGAAAAACCTTGTCCAGATGAAATAAAATCTTCAGATAAATTAACAGAATACTGGAATACTAAGAAATAAATAATTCTGAATCAATAAGTCGATGTGACTCGGATAGATTGAAATGAAGTCAAGAACCATAAAATACATGATGAAAAAAAAATACTCACAACCATAGTTGGAATTTTGTAGCTATAAACTCACTCGCAATAACTTTCAACTTGAAAATCATCCGTAAAACTCGAAATAACTGTAAACCAGAGTTTATAAAGCATGAAATATTGACACTTACATGTATTTATATTCATAAAATTCTTCTCTATGCCAAAGAAAATGAACAGAAGTTTGCCAACTTGTCCGGTTTCCATACTTATGGTACAAGAAACCAGCATATCTTATCGGTTCCTAACCATAACACAAGCAAATTTGAGAAGTCACCCTTGTATCAATGTATTAAATTGTACAATAAATTGTCAAATAACTTGAAACCTTTGAACACATTAAAATTTCGTAAATCTGTGAAAACTATATTATTAGAAAAATATTATTATAGTGTAGAAGAATATCTAAATGATATGTCCTATACATTGTTAAATGTCTTTCAGGACAAATAAACTATTCTATTCTATATGAATATCATGTTGTTCCATTCCTTTCTGAATCTTCTGGCCATCTCGTGATTGTATTGAATACCTTGTTCTTTGAGGCTTGCTATTGTGGTATTCCTCTTTATGTTTATGAAAATGATTCGTCTGTTATTGTTATACTTACTCTTGCGTTTGTCGCCTTCTTCTTGCTTCCTCCTCTTCGTACTTTTTCGTTGGTTTTCGCTGTTTGTTCTCTTCCTCTTGTACGGTCGATTTTGGGTATCAGCTTTTATAGATGTGCTAACTTGTATTTCTGTTTTATTCAGTAGAATTTTCTTTGCTTCCATTAAATAAGTGCTTGGTCTACTTCCATGAGCCAATCCTTTTTCCCTTGTTCTTTAGATCTCATTTCTTGTTTGATTGTTATGTTCCCCCATTCTTCATTATACTTGGTTGATAGTATTTGGTTGTTTCTGGTACCCTTCTCTATTACGGATGGTAGAGTAATCTTGTCCATGATGTTTCTAAAAATGACTTGGGTGCTATTAGAATTATACACACTCTCTTGCTGGTTGTCAGTCCTATCATTACGGCGACCTCGAGTGGCAATATCAGCGTCCACGGCTCGGGGGCTCCGTGGGGCTACACAGTCGCTGGATTTCGGTCGGTTGATGCCTGTGCTGCACATCGAGCCTACCGGGCTGGGGTGTCCCTCCCCTGCTCCGTACCTGGTATTCTTTTCTTGCCGTGTATTCATTTTTATTATGTGTTTAGGCGGTGCATTCGCACGTCCCGTTCCTGCTCGCTTGGTTGGGTATCGAGGTTATCTGTCCTGGAGTGAAGATAAGGTGACGAGGGTAGGTGGGAGGTAGGGGAGGGGTCGTGGAAGCAAACTTCGAAGTTCTCCGAGAAATATCCGGAAATTGATTGAAATTATGAGTGTCATGTATGGAAAAAAAAAGAGAGACTGTCTTAATATGATGAGGGGGTTGTAGAAATTGGGACCAGTTTTCAAGTCTGACCGATTCTAGCCGGAGAACACTAAAAAATCAGAAATTTGAATTATGACGTTCATGTATGGATAAAAAAAAAAAAAAAATAAGAGCATTTCCGTTCGAAATGAAACATTCATCCGAAAATTTGAAGGAGTTGGTTTTGATATGAAAATTGTTTTCACACACAATTTTTCCGCATTCGAATCTTTTATATCTTGTTTCTACACAGCCTGATGTATCCATAATTGATCACGAGAATATTCTGTGTTTCACCAAATTACTAGTTTGAAATATCTGTCGAATATGCTGCAATGGTACGCTATGAAAGTACACTCACCCCCTATACCAATTAGTACTTCTCAACTCTGGCTCCGCCCCTTTATGTTTTTCCTTATTGTATTCAATCGTGCTGAGTTAGCGAGATGTTCCTTGTCTTCCTATTGTTTTATCACTAACACTGAAACGAAATAGTTATTACATTTCAACTTACCTACTATTAAAAACACCTCAGGCATTCAGGAAATTCTTGTTTTCACGAATAAATCTCTATTACCTCTCTCGAAACTTTTTAACTCTTTCGCCGTGCTGAAATCTGAATTCAAGAAACAGATACTGGGATACAAGAGAGCAAAAGAACTAACCTGTGAATTGCTCATCAAATCAGCCTGTCACCTAGATTTCTGTCAATCAGAAATTTTTAATGAGTTGATCAACTACCATTGTTTTTGGATTTTCTTCTCATACTCACGGGGAAAATCACCTTTTCCGATAATAATTTTTATCAGGTCAGCTAAATTATGCGTTCACAAGAAATTTGTGAATTATCGATGAATTCCGGTAGTTTTTATATTTTTTTCCCTGCTTTCGCGGATTATCACGAATTCCTTAGTAACTCGTCCAAATCAGCAGGATAGATAGTCGGTCGATATAAGTCAGACTCCGTATAATTGGAGGTGGTCACAAAAGCATTTCCGTTCGAAATGAAACATTCATCCGAAAATTTGAAGGAGTTGGTTTTGACATGAAAATTGTTTTCACACACAATTTTTCCGCATTCGAATCTTTTATATCTTGATTCTTCACAGCCTGATGTATCCATAATTGATCACGAGAATATTCTGTGTTTCACCAAATTACTAGTTTGAAATATCTGTCGAATATGCTGCAATGGTACGCTATGAAAGTACACTCACCCCCTATACCAATTAGTACTTCCCAACTCTGGCTCCGCCCCTTTATGTTTTTCCTTATTGTATTCAATCGTACTGAGTTAGCGAGATGTTTCTTGTCTTCCTATTGTTTTATCACTAACACTGAAACGAAATAGTTATTACATTTCAACTTACCTACTATTAAAAACACCTCAGGCATTCAGGAAATTCTTGTTTTCACGAATAAATCTCTATTACCTCTCTCGAAACTTTTTAACTCTTTCGCCGTGCTGAAATCTGAATTCAAGAAACAGATACTGGGATGCAAGAGAGCAAAAGAACTAACCTGTGAATTGCTCATCAAATCAGCCTGTCACCTAGATTTCTGTCAATCAGAAATTTTTAATGAGTTGATCAACTACCATTGTTTTTGGATTTTCTTCTCATACTCACGGGGAAAATCACCTTTTCCGATAATAATTTTTATCAGGTCAGCTAAATTATGCGTTCACAAGAAATTTGTGAATTATCGATGAATTCCGGTAGTTTTTATATTTTTTTCCCTGCTTTCGCGGATTATCACGAATTCCTTAGTAACTCGTCCAAATCAGCAGGATAGATAGTCGGTCGATATAAGTCAGACTCCGTATAATTGGAGGTGGTCACAAAAGCATTTCCGTTCGAAATGAAACATTCATCCGAAAATTTGAAGGAGTTGGTTTTGACATGAAAATTGTTTTCACACACAATTTTTCCGCATTCGAATCTTTTATATCTTGTTTCTACACAGCCTGATGTATCCATAATTGATCACGAGAATATTCTGTGTTTCACCAAATTACTAGTTTGAAATATCTGTCGAATATGCTGCAATGGTACGCTATGAAAGTACACTCACCCCCTATACCAATTAGTACTTCTCAACTCTGGCTCCGCCCCTTTATGTTTTTCCTTATTGTATTCAATCGTGCTGAGTTAGCGAGATGTTCCTTGTCTTCCTATTGTTTTATCACTAACACTGAAACGAAATAGTTATTACATTTCAACTTACCTACTATTAAAAACACCTCAGGCATTCAGGAAATTCTTGTTTTCACGAATAAATCTCTTTTACCTCTCTCGAAACTTTTTAACTCTTTCGCCGTGCTGAAATCTGAATTCAAGAAACAGATACTGGGATACAAGAGAGCAAAAGAACTAACCTGTGAATTGCTCATCAAATCAGCCTGTCACCTAGATTTCTGTCAATCAGAAATTTTTAATGAGTTGATCAACTACCATTGTTTTTGGATTTTCTTCTCATACTCACGGGGAAAATCACCTTTTCCGATAATAATTTTTATCAGGTCAGCTAAATTATGCGTTCACAAGAAATTTGTGAATTATCGATGAATTCCGGTAGTTTTTATATTTTTTTCCCTGCTTTCGCGGATTATCACGAATTCCTTAGTAACTCGTCCAAATCAGCAGGATAGATAGTCGGTCGATATAAGTCAGACTCCGTATAATTGGAGGTGGTCACAAAAGCATTTCCGTTCGAAATGAAACATTCATCCGAAAATTTGAAGGAGTTGGTTTTGATATGAAAATTGTTTTCACACACAATTTTTCCGCATTCGAATCTTTTATATCTTGTTTCTACACAGCCTGATGTATCCATAATTGATCACGAGAATATTCTGTGTTTCACCAAATTACTAGTTTGAAATATCTGTCGAATATGCTGCAATGGTACGCTATGAAAGTACACTCACCCCCTATACCAATTAGTACTTCCCAACTCTGGCTCCGCCCCTTTATGTTTTTCCTTATTGTATTCAATCGTACTGAGTTAGCGAGATGTTTCTTGTCTTCCTATTGTTTTATCACTAACACTGAAACGAAATAGTTATTACATTTCAACTTACCTACTATTAAAAACACCTCAGGCATTCAGGAAATTCTTGTTTTCACGAATAAATCTCTATTACCTCTCTCGAAACTTTTTAACTCTTTCGCCGTGCTGAAATCTGAATTCAAGAAACAGATACTGGGATACAAGAGAGCAAAAGAACTAACCTGTGAATTGCTCATCAAATCAGCCTGTCACCTAGATTTCTGTCAATCAGAAATTTTTAATGAGTTGATCAACTACCATTGTTTTTGGATTTTCTTCTCATACTCACGGGGAAAATCACCTTTTCCGATAATAATTTTTATCAGGTCAGCTAAATTATGCGTTCACAAGAAATTTGTGAATTATCGATGAATTCCGGTAGTTTTTATATTTTTTTCCCTGCTTTCGCGGATTATCACGAATTCCTTAGTAACTCGTCCAAATCAGCAGGATAGATAGTCGGTCGATATAAGTCAGACTCCGTATAATTGGAGGTGGTCACAAAAGCATTTCCGTTCGAAATGAAACATTCATCCGAAAATTTGAAGGAGTTGGTTTTGACATGAAAATTGTTTTCACACACAATTTTTCCGCATTCGAATCTTTTATATCTTGATTCTTCACAGCCTGATGTATCCATAATTGATCACGAGAATATTCTGTGTTTCACCAAATTACTAGTTTGAAATATCTGTCGAATATGCTGCAATGGTACGCTATGAAAGTACACTCACCCCCTATACCAATTAGTACTTCCCAACTCTGGCTCCGCCCCTTTATGTTTTTCCTTATTGTATTCAATCGTACTGAGTTAGCGAGATGTTTCTTGTCTTCCTATTGTTTTATCACTAACACTGAAACGAAATAGTTATTACATTTCAACTTACCTACTATTAAAAACACCTCAGGCATTCAGGAAATTCTTGTTTTCACGAATAAATCTCTATTACCTCTCTCGAAACTTTTTAACTCTTTCGCCGTGCTGAAATCTGAATTCAAGAAACAGATACTGGGATACAAGAGAGCAAAAGAACTAACCTGTGAATTGCTCATCAAATCAGTCTGTCACCTAGATTTCTGTCAATCAGAAATTTTTAATGAGTTGATCAACTACCATTGTTTTTGGATTTTCTTCTCATACTCACGGGGAAAATCACCTTTTCCGATAATAATTTTTATCAGGTCAGCTAAATTATGCGTTCACAAGAAATTTGTGAATTGTCGATGAATTCCAGTAGTTTTTATATTTTTTTCCCTGCTTTCGCGGATTATCACGAATTCCTTAGTAACTCGTCCAAATCAGCAGGATAGATAGTCGGTCGTTATAAGTCAGACTCCGTATAATTGGAGGTGGTCACAAAAGCATTTCCATTCGAAATGAAACATTCATCCGAAAATTTGAAGGAGTTGGTTTTGATATGAAAATTGTTTTCACACACAATTTTTCCGCATTCGAATCTTTTATATCTTGTTTCTACACAGCCTGATGTATCCATAATTGATCACGAGAATATTCTGTGTTTCACCAAATTACTAGTTTGAAATATCTGTCGAATATGCTGCAATGGTACGCTATGAAAGTACACTCACCCCCTATACCAATTAGTACTTCTCAACTCTGGCTCCGCCCCTTTATGTTTTTCCTTATTGTATTCAATCGTGCTGAGTTAGCGAGATGTTCCTTGTCTTCCTATTGTTTTATCACTAACACTGAAACGAAATAGTTATTACATTTCAACTTACCTACTATTAAAAACACCTCAGGCATTCAGGAAATTCTTGTTTTCACGAATAAATCTCTTTTACCTCTCTCGAAACTTTTTAACTCTTTCGCCGTGCTGAAATCTGAATTCAAGAAACAGATACTGGGATACAAGAGAGCAAAAGAACTAACCTGTGAATTGCTCATCAAATCAGCCTGTCACCTAGATTTCTGTCAATCAGAAATTTTTAATGAGTTGATCAACTACCATTGTTTTTGGATTTTCTTCTCATACTCACGGGGAAAATCACCTTTTCCGATAATAATTTTTATCAGGTCAGCTAAATTATGCGTTCACAAGAAATTTGTGAATTATCGATGAATTCCGGTAGTTTTTATATTTTTTTCCCTGCTTTCGCGGATTATCACGAATTCCTTAGTAACTCGTCCAAATCAGCAGGATAGATAGTCGGTCGATATAAGTCAGACTCCGTATAATTGGAGGTGGTCACAAAAGCATTTCCGTTCGAAATGAAACATTCATCCGAAAATTTGAAGGAGTTGGTTTTGATATGAAAATTGTTTTCACACACAATTTTTCCGCATTCGAATCTTTTATATCTTATTTCTACACAGCCTGATGTATCCATAATTGATCACGAGAATATTCTGTGTTTCACCAAATTACTAGTTTGAAATATCTGTCGAATATGCTGCAATGGTACGCTATGAAAGTACACTCACCCCCTATACCAATTAGTACTTCCCAACTCTGGCTCCGCCCCTTTATGTTTTTCCTTATTGTATTCAATCGTACTGAGTTAGCGAGATGTTTCTTGTCTTCCTATTGTTTTATCACTAACACTGAAACGAAATAGTTATTACATTTCAACTTACCTACTATTAAAAACACCTCAGGCATTCAGGAAATTCTTGTTTTCACGAATAAATCTCTATTACCTCTCTCGAAACTTTTTAACTCTTTCGCCGTGCTGAAATCTGAATTCAAGAAACAGATACTGGGATACAAGAGAGCAAAAGAACTAACCTGTGAATTGCTCATCAAATCAGCCTGTCACCTAGATTTCTGTCAATCAGAAATTTTTAATGAGTTGATCAACTACCATTGTTTTTGGATTTTCTTCTCATACTCACGGGGAAAATCACCTTTTCCGATAATAATTTTTATCAGGTCAGCTAAATTATGCGTTCACAAGAAATTTGTGAATTATCGATGAATTCCGGTAGTTTTTATATTTTTTTCCCTGCTTTCGCGGATTATCACGAATTCCTTAGTAACTCGTCCAAATCAGCAGGATAGATAGTCGGTCGATATAAGTCAGACTCCGTATAATTGGAGGTGGTCACAAAAGCATTTCCGTTCGAAATGAAACATTCATCCGAAAATTTGAAGGAGTTGGTTTTGACATGAAAATTGTTTTCACACACAATTTTTCCGCATTCGAATCTTTTATATCTTGATTCTTCACAGCCTGATGTATCCATAATTGATCACGAGAATATTCTGTGTTTCACCAAATTACTAGTTTGAAATATCTGTCGAATATGCTGCAATGGTACGCTATGAAAGTACACTCACCCCCTATACCAATTAGTACTTCCCAACTCTGGCTCCGCCCCTTTATGTTTTTCCTTATTGTATTCAATCGTACTGAGTTAGCGAGATGTTTCTTGTCTTCCTATTGTTTTATCACTAACACTGAAACGAAATAGTTATTACATTTCAACTTACCTACTATTAAAAACACCTCAGGCATTCAGGAAATTCTTGTTTTCACGAATAAATCTCTTTTACCTCTCTCGAAACTTTTTAACTCTTTCGCCGTGCTGAAATCTGAATTCAAGAAACAGATACTGGGATACAAGAGAGCAAAAGAACTAACCTGTGAATTGCTCATCAAATCAGTCTGTCACCTAGATTTCTGTCAATCAGAAATTTTTAATGAGTTGATCAACTACCATTGTTTTTGGATTTTCTTCTCATACTCACGGGGAAAATCACCTTTTCCGATAATAATTTTTATCAGGTCAGCTAAATTATGCGTTCACAAGAAATTTGTGAATTATCGATGAATTCCGGTAGTTTTTATATTTTTTTCCCTGCTTTCGCGGATTATCACGAATTCCTTAGTAACTCGTCCAAATCAGCAGGATAGATAGTCGGTCGATATAAGTCAGACTCCGTATAATTGGAGGTGGTCACAAAAGCATTTCCGTTCGAAATGAAACATTCATCCGAAAATTTGAAGGAGTTGGTTTTGACATGAAAATTGTTTTCACACACAATTTTTCCGCATTCGAATCTTTTATATCTTGATTCTTCACAGCCTGATGTATCCATAATTGATCACGAGAATATTCTGTGTTTCACCAAATTACTAGTTTGAAATATCTGTCGAATATGCTGCAATGGTACGCTATGAAAGTACACTCACCCCCTATACCAATTAGTACTTCCCAACTCTGGCTCCGCCCCTTTATGTTTTTCCTTATTGTATTCAATCGTACTGAGTTAGCGAGATGTTTCTTGTCTTCCTATTGTTTTATCACTAACACTGAAACGAAATAGTTATTACATTTCAACTTACCTACTATTAAAAACACCTCAGGCATTCAGGAAATTCTTGTTTTCACGAATAAATCTCTATTACCTCTCTCGAAACTTTTTAACTCTTTTGCCGTGCTGAAATCTGAATTCAAGAAACAGATACTGGGATACAAGAGAGCAAAAGAACTAACCTGTGAATTGCTCATCAAATCAGTCTGTCACCTAGATTTCTGTCAATCAGAAATTTTTAATGAGTTGATCAACTACCATTGTTTTTGGATTTTCTTCTCATACTCACGGGGAAAATCACCTTTTCCGATAATAATTTTTATCAGGTCAGCTAAATTATGCGTTCACAAGAAATTTGTGAATTGTCGATGAATTCCAGTAGTTTTTATATTTTTTTCCCTGCTTTCGCGGATTATCACGAATTCCTTAGTAACTCGTCCAAATCAGCAGGATAGATAGTCGGTCGTTATAAGTCAGACTCCGTATAATTGGAGGTGGTCACAAAAGCATTTCCGTTCGAAATGAAACATTCATCCGAAAATTTGAAGGAGTTGGTTTTGATATGAAAATTGTTTTCACACACAATTTTTCCGCATTCGAATCTTTTATATCTTGTTTCTACACAGCCTGATGTATCCATAATTGATCACGAGAATATTCTGTGTTTCACCAAATTACTAGTTTGAAATATCTGTCGAATATGCTGCAATGGTACGCTATGAAAGTACACTCACCCCCTATACCAATTAGTACTTCTCAACTCTGGCTCCGCCCCTTTATGTTTTTCCTTATTGTATTCAATCGTGCTGAGTTAGCGAGATGTTCCTTGTCTTCCTATTGTTTTATCACTAACACTGAAACGAAATAGTTATTACATTTCAACTTACCTACTATTAAAAACACCTCAGGCATTCAGGAAATTCTTGTTTTCACGAATAAATCTCTTTTACCTCTCTCGAAACTTTTTAACTCTTTCGCCGTGCTGAAATCTGAATTCAAGAAACAGATACTGGGATACAAGAGAGCAAAAGAACTAACCTGTGAATTGCTCATCAAATCAGCCTGTCACCTAGATTTCTGTCAATCAGAAATTTTTAATGAGTTGATCAACTACCATTGTTTTTGGATTTTCTTCTCATACTCACGGGGAAAATCACCTTTTCCGATAATAATTTTTATCAGGTCAGCTAAATTATGCGTTCACAAGAAATTTGTGAATTATCGATGAATTCCGGTAGTTTTTATATTTTTTTCCCTGCTTTCGCGGATTATCACGAATTCCTTAGTAACTCGTCCAAATCAGCAGGATAGATAGTCGGTCGATATAAGTCAGACTCCGTATAATTGGAGGTGGTCACAAAAGCATTTCCGTTCGAAATGAAACATTCATCCGAAAATTTGAAGGAGTTGGTTTTGATATGAAAATTGTTTTCACACACAATTTTTCCGCATTCGAATCTTTTATATCTTGTTTCTACACAGCCTGATGTATCCATAATTGATCACGAGAATATTCTGTGTTTCACCAAATTACTAGTTTGAAATATCTGTCTAAGATGCTGAAATGGTACGCTATGAAAGTACACTCACCCCCTATACCAAATAGTACTTCTCAACTCTGGCTCCGCCCCTTTATGTTTTTTCCACAGGGACTTCAATCCTTGTCTTCCTATTGTTTCATCACTAACACTGAAACGGAATAGTTATTACATTTCAACTGACCTACTATTGAAAACACCTCAGGCATTCAGGAAATTCTTGTTTTCACGAATAAATCTCTACTACCTCTCTCGAACCTTTTTAACTCCGATAATAACTTTTATCAGGTCAGCTAAATTATGCGTTCACAAGAAATTTGTGAATTGTCGATGAATTCCGGTAGTTTTTATATTTTTTTCCTGCTTTAAGGGATTATCACGAATTTCTTAGTAACTCGTCCAAATCAGCAGGATAGATAGTCGGTCGATATATGTCAGACTCCGTATAATTGGAGGTGGTCACAAAAGCATTTCCGTTCGAAATGAAACATTCATCCGACAATTTGAAGGAGTTGGTTTTGATATAAAAATTGTTTTCACACACAATTTTTCCGCATTCGAATCTTTTATATCTTGATTCTTCACAACCCGATGTATCCATAATTGATCACGAGAATATTCTGTGTTTCACCAAATTACTAGTTTGAAATATCTGTCTAAGATGCTGAAATGGTACGCTATGAAAGTACACTCACCCCCTATACCAAATAGTACTTCTCAACTCTGGCTCCGCCCCTTTATGTTTTTTCCACAGGGACTTCAATCCTTGTCTTCCTATTGTTTCATCACTAACACTGAAACGGAATAGTTATTACATTTCAACTGACCTACTATTGAAAACACCTCAGGCATTCAGGAAATTCTTGTTTTCACGAATAAATCTCTACTACCTCTCTCGAACCTTTTTAACTCCGATAATAACTTTTATCAGGTCAGCTAAATTATGCGTTCACAAGAAATTTGTGAATTGTCGATGAATTCCGGTAGTTTTTATATTTTTTTCCTGCTTTAAGGGATTATCACGAATTTCTTAGTAACTCGTCCAAATCAGCAGGATAGATAGTCGGTCGATATATGTCAGACTCCGTATAATTGGAGGTGGTCACAAAAGCATTTCCGTTCGAAATGAAACATTCATCCGACAATTTGAAGGAGTTGGTTTTGATATAAAAATTGTTTTCACACACAATTTTTCCGCATTCGAATCTTTTATATCTTGATTCTTCACAACCCGATGTATCCATAATTGATCACGAGAATATTCTGTGTTTCACCAAATTACTAGTTTGAAATATCTGTCTAAGATGCTGAAATGGTACGCTATGAAAGTACACTCACCCCCTATACCAAATAGTACTTCTCAACTCTGGCTCCGCCCCTTTATGTTTTTTCCACAGGGACTTCAATCCTTGTCTTCCTATTGTTTCATCACTAACACTGAAACGGAATAGTTATTACATTTCAACTGACCTACTATTGAAAACACCTCAGGCATTCAGGAAATTCTTGTTTTCACGAATAAATCTCTACTACCTCTCTCGAACCTTTTTAACTCCGATAATAACTTTTATCAGGTCAGCTAAATTATGCGTTCACAAGAAATTTGTGAATTGTCGATGAATTCCGGTAGTTTTTATATTTTTTTCCTGCTTTAAGGGATTATCACGAATTTCTTAGTAACTCGTCCAAATCAGCAGGATAGATAGTCGGTCGATATATGTCAGACTCCGTATAATTGGAGGTGGTCACAAAAGCATTTCCGTTCGAAATGAAACATTCATCCGACAATTTGAAGGAGTTGGTTTTGATATAAAAATTGTTTTCACACACAATTTTTCCGCATTCGAATCTTTTATATCTTGATTCTTCACAACCCGATGTATCCATAATTGATCACGAGAATATTCTGTGTTTCACCAAATTACTAGTTTGAAATATCTGTCTAAGATGCTGAAATGGTACGCTATGAAAGTACACTCACCCTCTATACCAAATAGTACTTCTCAACTCTGGCTCCGCCCCTTTATGTTTTTTCCACAGGGACTTCAATCCTTGTCTTCCTATTGTTTCATCACTAACACTGAAACGGAATAGTTATTACATTTCAACTGACCTACTATTGAAAACACCTCAGGCATTCAGGAAATTCTTGTTTTCACGAATAAATCTCTACTACCTCTCTCGAACCTTTTTAACTCCGATAATAACTTTTATCAGGTCAGCTAAATTATGCGTTCACAAGAAATTTGTGAATTGTCGATGAATTCCGGTAGTTTTTATATTTTTTTCCTGCTTTAAGGGATTATCACGAATTTCTTAGTAACTCGTCCAAATCAGCAGGATAGATAGTCGGTCGATATATGTCAGACTCCGTATAATTGGAGGTGGTCACAAAAGCATTTCCGTTCGAAATGAAACATTCATCCGAAAATTTGAAGGAGTTGGTTTTGATATGAAAATTGTTTTCGCACACAATTTTTCCGCATTCGAATCTTTTATATCTTGTTTCTACACAGCCTGATGTATCCATAATTGATCACGAGAATATTCTGTGTTTCACCAAATTACTAGTTTGAAATATCTGTCGAATATGCTGCAATGGTACGCTATGAAAGTACACTCACCCCCTATACCAATTAGTACTTCCCAACTCTGGCTCCGCCCCTTTATGTTTTTCCTTATTGTATTCAATCGTACTGAGTTAGCGAGATGTTTCTTGTCTTCCTATTGTTTTATCACTAACACTGAAACGAAATAGTTATTACATTTCAACTTACCTACTATTAAAAACACCTCAGGCATTCAGGAAATTCTTGTTTTCACGAATAAATCTCTATTACCTCTCTCGAAACTTTTTAACTCTTTCGCCGTGCTGAAATCTGAATTCAAGAAACAGATACTGGGATACAAGAGAGCAAAAGAACTAACCTGTGAATTGCTCATCAAATCAGTCTGTCACCTAGATTTCTGTCAATCAGAAATTTTTAATGAGTTGATCAACTACCATTGTTTTTGGATTTTCTTCTCATACTCACGGGGAAAATCACCTTTTCCGATAATAATTTTTATCAGGTCAGCTAAATTATGCGTTCACAAGAAATTTGTGAATTGTCGATGAATTCCAGTAGTTTTTATATTTTTTCCCTGCTTTCGCGGATTATCACGAATTCCTTAGTAACTCGTCCAAATCAGCAGGATAGATAGTCGGTCGTTATAAGTCAGACTCCGTATAATTGGAGGTGGTCACAAAAGCATTTCCGTTCGAAATGAAACATTCATCCGAAAATTTGAAGGAGTTGGTTTTGATATGAAAATTGTTTTCACACACAATTTTTCCGCATTCGAATCTTTTATATCTTGTTTCTACACAGCCTGATGTATCCATAATTGATCACGAGAATATTCTGTGTTTCACCAAATTACTAGTTTGAAATATCTGTCGAATATGCTGCAATGGTACGCTATGAAAGTACACTCACCCCCTATACCAATTAGTACTTCTCAACTCTGGCTCCGCCCCTTTATGTTTTTCCTTATTGTATTCAATCGTGCTGAGTTAGCGAGATGTTCCTTGTCTTCCTATTGTTTTATCACTAACACTGAAACGAAATAGTTATTACATTTCAACTTACCTACTATTAAAAACACCTCAGGCATTCAGGAAATTCTTGTTTTCACGAATAAATCTCTTTTACCTCTCTCGAAACTTTTTAACTCTTTCGCCGTGCTGAAATCTGAATTCAAGAAACAGATACTGGGATACAAGAGAGCAAAAGAACTAACCTGTGAATTGCTCATCAAATCAGCCTGTCACCTAGATTTCTGTCAATCAGAAATTTTTAATGAGTTGATCAACTACCATTGTTTTTGGATTTTCTTCTCATACTCACGGGGGAAAATCACCTTTTCCGATAATAATTTTTATCAGGTCAGCTAAATTATGCGTTCACAAGAAATTTGTGAATTATCGATGAATTCCGGTAGTTTTTATATTTTTTTCCCTGCTTTCGCGGATTATCACGAATTCCTTAGTAACTCGTCCAAATCAGCAGGATAGATAGTCGGTCGATATAAGTCAGACTCCGTATAATTGGAGGTGGTCACAAAAGCATTTCCGTTCGAAATGAAACATTCATCCGAAAATTTGAAGGAGTTGGTTTTGACATGAAAATTGTTTTCACACACAATTTTTCCGCATTCGAATCTTTTATATCTTGATTCTTCACAGCCTGATGTATCCATAATTGATCACGAGAATATTCTGTGTTTCACCAAATTACTAGTTTGAAATATCTGTCGAATATGCTGCAATGGTACGCTATGAAAGTACACTCACCCCCTATACCAATTAGTACTTCCCAACTCTGGCTCCGCCCCTTTATGTTTTTCCTTATTGTATTCAATCGTACTGAGTTAGCGAGATGTTTCTTGTCTTCCTATTGTTTTATCACTAACACTGAAACGAAATAGTTATTACATTTCAACTTACCTACTATTAAAAACACCTCAGGCATTCAGGAAATTCTTGTTTTCACGAATAAATCTCTATTACCTCTCTCGAAACTTTTTAACTCTTTCGCCGTGCTGAAATCTGAATTCAAGAAACAGATACTGGGATACAAGAGAGCAAAAGAACTAACCTGTGAATTGCTCATCAAATCAGCCTGTCACCTAGATTTCTGTCAATCAGAAATTTTTAATGAGTTAATCAACTACCATTGTTTTTGGATTTTCTTCTCATACTCACGGGGAAAATCACCTTTTCCGATAATAATTTTTATCAGGTCAGCTAAATTATGCGTTCACAAGAAATTTGTGAATTATCGATGAATTCCGGTAGTTTTTATATTTTTTTCCCTGCTTTCGCGGATTATCACGAATTCCTTAGTAACTCGTCCAAATCAGCAGGATAGATAGTCGGTCGATATAAGTCAGACTCCGTATAATTGGAGGTGGTCACAAAAGCATTTCCGTTCGAAATGAAACATTCATCCGAAAATTTGAAGGAGTTGGTTTTGACATGAAAATTGTTTTCACACACAATTTTTCCGCATTCGAATCTTTTATATCTTGATTCTTCACAGCCTGATGTATCCATAATTGATCACGAGAATATTCTGTGTTTCACCAAATTACTAGTTTGAAATATCTGTCGAATATGCTGCAATGGTACGCTATGAAAGTACACTCACCCCCTATACCAATTAGTACTTCCCAACTCTGGCTCCGCCCCTTTATGTTTTTCCTTATTGTATTCAATCGTACTGAGTTAGCGAGATGTTTCTTGTCTTCCTATTGTTTTATCACTAACACTGAAACGAAATAGTTATTACATTTCAACTTACCTACTATTAAAAACACCTCAGGCATTCAGGAAATTCTTGTTTTCACGAATAAATCTCTATTACCTCTCTCGAAACTTTTTAACTCTTTCGCCGTGCTGAAATCTGAATTCAAGAAACAGATACTGGGATACAAGAGAGCAAAAGAACTAACCTGTGAATTGCTCATCAAATCAGTCTGTCACCTAGATTTCTGTCAATCAGAAATTTTTAATGAGTTGATCAACTACCATTGTTTTTGGATTTTCTTCTCATACTCACGGGGAAAATCACCTTTTCCGATAATAATTTTTATCAGGTCAGCTAAATTATGCGTTCACAAGAAATTTGTGAATTGTCGATGAATTCCAGTAGTTTTTATATTTTTTTCCCTGCTTTCGCGGATTATCACGAATTCCTTAGTAACTCGTCCAAATCAGCAGGATAGATAGTCGGTCGTTATAAGTCAGACTCCGTATAATTGGAGGTGGTCACAAAAGCATTTCCGTTCGAAATGAAACATTCATCCGAAAATTTGAAGGAGTTGGTTTTGATATGAAAATTGTTTTCACACACAATTTTTCCGCATTCGAATCTTTTATATCTTGTTTCTACACAGCCTGATGTATCCATAATTGATCACGAGAATATTCTGTGTTTCACCAAATTACTAGTTTGAAATATCTGTCGAATATGCTGCAATGGTACGCTATGAAAGTACACTCACCCCCTATACCAATTAGTACTTCCCAACTCTGGCTCCGCCCCTTTATGTTTTTCCTTATTGTATTCAATCGTACTGAGTTAGCGAGATGTTCCTTGTCTTCCTATTGTTTTATCACTAACACTGAAACGAAATAGTTATTACATTTCAACTTACCTACTATTAAAAACACCTCAGGCATTCAGGAAATTCTTGTTTTCACGAATAAATCTCTATTACCTCTCTCGAAACTTTTTAACTCTTTCGCCGTGCTGAAATCTGAATTCAAGAAACAGATACTGGGATACAAGAGAGCAAAAGAACTAACCTGTGAATTGCTCATCAAATCAGTCTGTCACCTAGATTTCTGTCAATCAGAAATTTTTAATGAGTTGATCAACTACCATTGTTTTTGGATTTTCTTCTCATACTCACGGGGAAAATCACCTTTTCCGATAATAATTTTTATCAGGTCAGCTAAATTATGCGTTCACAAGAAATTTGTGAATTGTCGATGAATTCCAGTAGTTTTTATATTTTTTTCCCTGCTTTCGCGGATTATCACGAATTCCTTAGTAACTCGTCCAAATCAGCAGGATAGATAGTCGGTCGTTATAAGTCAGACTCCGTATAATTGGAGGTGGTCACAAAAGCATTTCCGTTCGAAATGAAACATTCATCCGAAAATTTGAAGGAGTTGGTTTTGATATGAAAATTGTTTTCACACACAATTTTTCCGCATTCGAATCTTTTATATCTTGTTTCTACACAGCCTGATGTATCCATAATTGATCACGAGAATATTCTGTGTTTCACCAAATTACTAGTTTGAAATATCTGTCGAATATGCTGCAATGGTACGCTATGAAAGTACACTCACCCCCTATACCAATTAGTACTTCTCAACTCTGGCTCCGCCCCTTTATGTTTTTCCTTATTGTATTCAATCGTGCTGAGTTAGCGAGATGTTCCTTGTCTTCCTATTGTTTTATCACTAACACTGAAACGAAATAGTTATTACATTTCAACTTACCTACTATTAAAAACACCTCAGGCATTCAGGAAATTCTTGTTTTCACGAATAAATCTCTATTACCTCTCTCGAAACTTTTTAACTCTTTCGCCGTGCTGAAATCTGAATTCAAGAAACAGATACTGGGATACAAGAGAGCAAAAGAACTAACCTGTGAATTGCTCATCAAATCAGCCTGTCACCTAGATTTCTGTCAATCAGAAATTTTTAATGAGTTGATCAACTACCATTGTTTTTGGATTTTCTTCTCATACTCACGGGGAAAATCACCTTTTCCGATAATAATTTTTATCAGGTCAGCTAAATTATGCGTTCACAAGAAATTTGTGAATTGTCGATGAATTCCGGTAGTTTTTATATTTTTTTCCCTGCTTTCGCGGATTATCACGAATTCCTTAGTAACTCGTCCAAATCAGCAGGATAGATAGTCGGTCGATATAAGTCAGACTCCGTATAATTGGAGGTGTTCACAAAAGCATTTCCGTTCGAAATGAAACATTCATCCGAAAATTTGAAGGAGTTGGTTTTGACATGAAAATTGTTTTCACACACAATTTTTCCGCATTCGAATCTTTTATATCTTGATTCTTCACAGCCTGATGTATCCATAATTGATCACGAGAATATTCTGTGTTTCACCAAATTACTAGTTTGAAATATCTGTCGAATATGCTGCAATGGTACGCTATGAAAGTACACTCACCCCCTATACCAATTAGTACTTCCCAACTCTGGCTCCGCCCCTTTATGTTTTTCCTTATTGTATTCAATCGTACTGAGTTAGCGAGATGTTCCTTGTCTTCCTATTGTTTTATCACTAACACTGAAACGAAATAGTTATTACATTTCAACTTACCTACTATTAAAAACACCTCAGGCATTCAGGAAATTCTTGTTTTCACGAATAAATCTCTATTACCTCTCTCGAAACTTTTTAACTCTTTCGCCGTGCTGAAATCTGAATTCAAGAAACAGATACTGGGATACAAGAGAGCAAAAGAACTAACCTGTGAATTGCTCATCAAATCAGTCTGTCACCTAGATTTCTGTCAATCAGAAATTTTTAATGAGTTGATCAACTACCATTGTTTTTGGATTTTCTTCTCATACTCACGGGGAAAATCACCTTTTCCGATAATAATTTTTATCAGGTCAGCTAAATTATGCGTTCACAAGAAATTTGTGAATTGTCGATGAATTCCAGTAGTTTTTATATTTTTTTCCCTGCCTTCGCGGATTATCACGAATTCCTTAGTAACTCGTCCAAATCAGCAGGATAGATAGTCGGTCGTTATAAGTCAGACTCCGTATAATTGGAGGTGGTCACAAAAGCATTTCCGTTCGAAATGAAACATTCATCCGAAAATTTGAAGGAGTTGGTTTTGATATGAAAGTTGTTTTCACACACAATTTTTCCGCATTCGAATCTTTTATATCTTGTTTCTACACAGCCTGATGTATCCATAATTGATCACGAGAATATTCTGTGTTTCACCAAATTACTAGTTTGAAATATCTGTCGAATATGCTGCAATGGTACGCTATGAAAGTACACTCACCCCCTATACCAATTAGTACTTCTCAACTCTGGCTCCACCCCTTTATGTTTTTCCTTATTGTATTCAATCGTGCTGAGTTAGCGAGATGTTCCTTGTCTTCCTATTGTTTTATCACTAACACTGAAACGAAATAGTTATTACATTTCAACTTACCTACTATTAAAAACACCTCAGGCATTCAGGAAATTCTTGTTTTCACGAATAAATCTCTATTACCTCTCTCGAAACTTTTTAACTCTTTCGCCGTGCTGAAATCTGAATTCAAGAAACAGATACTGGGATACAAGAGAGCAAAAGAACTAACCTGTGAATTGCTCATCAAATCAGCCTGTCACCTAGATTTCTGTCAATCAGAAATTTTTAATGAGTTGATCAACTACCATTGTTTTTGGATTTTCTTCTCATACTCACGGGGAAAATCACCTTTTCCGATAATAATTTTTATCAGGTCAGCTAAATTATGCGTTCACAAGAAATTTGTGAATTGTCGATGAATTCCGGTAGTTTTTATATTTTTTTCCCTGCTTTCGCGGATTATCACGAATTCCTTAGTAACTCGTCCAAATCAGCAGGATAGATAGTCGGTCGATATAAGTTAGACTCCGTATAATTGGAGGTGGTCACAAAAGCATTTCCGTTCGAAATGGAACATTCATCCGAAAATTTGAAGGAGTTGGTTTTGACATGAAAATTGTTTTCACACACAATTTTTCCGCATTCGAATCTTTTATATCTTGATTCTTCACAGCCTGATGTATCCATAATTGATCACGAGAATATTCTGTGTTTCACCAAATTACTAGTTTGAAATATCTGTCGAATATGCTGCAATGGTACGCTATGAAAGTACACTCACCCCCTATACCAATTAGTACTTCCCAACTCTGGCTCCGCCCCTTTATGTTTTTCCTTATTGTATTCAATCGTACTGAGTTAGCGAGATGTTCCTTGTCTTCCTATTGTTTTATCACTAACACTGAAACGAAATAGTTATTACATTTCAACTTACCTACTATTAAAAACACCTCAGGCATTCAGGAAATTCTTGTTTTCACGAATAAATCTCTATTACCTCTCTCGAAACTTTTTAACTCTTTCGCCGTGCTGAAATCTGAATTCAAGAAACAGATACTGGGATACAAGAGAGCAAAAGAACTAACCTGTGAATTGCTCATCAAATCAGTCTGTCACCTAGATTTCTGTCAATCAGAAATTTTTAATGAGTTGATCAACTACCATTGTTTTTGGATTTTCTTCTCATACTCACGGGGAAAATCACCTTTTCCGATAATAATTTTTATCAGGTCAGCTAAATTATGCGTTCACAAGAAATTTGTGAATTGTCGATGAATTCCAGTAGTTTTTATATTTTTTTCCCTGCTTTCGCGGATTATCACGAATTCCTTAGTAACTCGTCCAAATCAGCAGGATAGATAGTCGGTCGTTATAAGTCAGACTCCGTATAATTGGAGGTGGTCACAAAAGCATTTCCGTTCGAAATGAAACATTCATCCGAAAATTTGAAGGAGTTGGTTTTGATATGAAAATTGTTTTCACACACAATTTTTCCGCATTCGAATCTTTTATATCTTGTTTCTACACAGCCTGATGTATCCATAATTGATCACGAGAATATTCTGTGTTTCACCAAATTACTAGTTTGAAATATCTGTCGAATATGCTGCAATAGTACGCTATGAAAGTACACTCACCCCCTATACCAATTAGTACTTCTCAACTCTGGCTCCGCCCCTTTATGTTTTTCCTTATTGTATTCAATCGTGCTGAGTTAGCGAGATGTTCCTTGTCTTCCTATTGTTTTATCACTAACACTGAAACGAAATAGTTATTACATTTCAACTTACCTACTATTAAAAACACCTCAGGCATTCAGGAAATTCTTGTTTTCACGAATAAATCTCTATTACCTCTCTCGAAACTTTTTAACTCTTTCGCCGTGCTGAAATCTGAATTCAAGAAACAGATACTGGGATACAAGAGAGCAAAAGAACTAACCTGTGAATTGCTCATCAAATCAGCCTGTCACCTAGATTTCTGTCAATCAGAAATTTTTAATGAGTTGATCAACTACCATTGTTTTTGGATTTTCTTCTCATACTCACGGGGAAAATCACCTTTTCCGATAATAATTTTTATCAGGTCAGCTAAATTATGCGTTCACAAGAAATTTGTGAATTGTCGATGAATTCCGGTAGTTTTTATATTTTTTTCCCTGCTTTCGCGGATTATCACGAATTCCTTAGTAACTCGTCCAAATCAGCAGGATAGATAGTCGGTCGATATAAGTCAGACTCCGTATAATTGGAGGTGGTCACAAAAGCATTTCCGTTCGAAATGAAACATTCATCCGAAAATTTGAAGGAGTTGGTTTTGACATGAAAATTGTTTTCACACACAATTTTTCCGCATTCGAATCTTTTATATCTTGATTCTTCACAGCCTGATGTATCCATAATTGATCACGAGAATATTCTGTGTTTCACCAAATTACTAGTTTGAAATATCTGTCGAATATGCTGCAATGGTACGCTATGAAAGTACACTCACCCCCTATACCAATTAGTACTTCCCAACTCTGGCTCCGCCCCTTTATGTTTTTCCTTATTGTATTCAATCGTACTGAGTTAGCGAGATGTTCCTTGTCTTCCTATTGTTTTATCACTAACACTGAAACGAAATAGTTATTACATTTCAACTTACCTACTATTAAAAACACCTCAGGCATTCAGGAAATTCTTGTTTTCACGAATAAATCTCTATTACCTCTCTCGAAACTTTTTAACTCTTTCGCCGTGCTGAAATCTGAATTCAAGAAACAGATACTGGGATACAAGAGAGCAAAAGAACTAACCTGTGAATTGCTCATCAAATCAGTCTGTCACCTAGATTTCTGTCAATCAGAAATTTTTAATGAGTTGATCAACTACCATTGTTTTTGGATTTTCTTCTCATACTCACGGGGAAAATCACCTTTTCCGATAATAATTTTTATCAGGTCAGCTAAATTATGCGTTCACAAGAAATTTGTGAATTGTCGATGAATTCCAGTAGTTTTTATATTTTTTTCCCTGCTTTCGCGGATTATCACGAATTCCTTAGTAACTCGTCCAAATCAGCAGGATAGATAGTCGGTCGTTATAAGTCAGACTCCGTATAATTGGAGGTGGTCACAAAAGCATTTCCGTTCGAAATGAAACATTCATCCGAAAATTTGAAGGAGTTGGTTTTGATATGAAAATTGTTTTCACACACAATTTTTCCGCATTCGAATCTTTTATATCTTGTTTCTACACAGCCTGATGTATCCATAATTGATCACGAGAATATTCTGTGTTTCACCAAATTACTAGTTTGAAATATCTGTCGAATATGCTGCAATGGTACGCTATGAAAGTACACTCACCCCCTATACCAATTAGTACTTCTCAACTCTGGCTCCGCCCCTTTATGTTTTTCCTTATTGTATTCAATCGTGCTGAGTTAGCGAGATGTTCCTTGTCTTCCTATTGTTTTATCACTAACACTGAAACGAAATAGTTATTACATTTCAACTTACCTACTATTAAAAACACCTCAGGCATTCAGGAAATTCTTGTTTTCACGAATAAATCTCTATTACCTCTCTCGAAACTTTTTAACTCTTTCGCCGTGCTGAAATCTGAATTCAAGAAACAGATACTGGGATACAAGAGAGCAAAAGAACTAACCTGTGAATTGCTCATCAAATCAGCCTGTCACCTAGATTTCTGTCAATCAGAAATTTTTAATGAGTTGATCAACTACCATTGTTTTTGGATTTTCTTCTCATACTCACGGGGAAAATCACCTTTTCCGATAATAATTTTTATCAGGTCAGCTAAATTATGCGTTCACAAGAAATTTGTGAATTGTCGATGAATTCCGGTAGTTTTTATATTTTTTTCCCTGCTTTCGCGGATTATCACGAATTCCTTAGTAACTCGTCCAAATCAGCAGGATAGATAGTCGGTCGATATAAGTCAGACTCCGTATAATTGGAGGTGGTCACAAAAGCATTTCCGTTCGAAATGAAACATTCATCCGAAAATTTGAAGGAGTTGGTTTTGACATGAAAATTGTTTTCACACACAATTTTTCCGCATTCGAATCTTTTATATCTTGATTCTTCACAGCCTGATGTATCCATAATTGATCACGAGAATATTCTGTGTTTCACCAAATTACTAGTTTGAAATATCTGTCGAATATGCTGCAATGGTACGCTATGAAAGTACACTCACCCCCTATACCAATTAGTACTTCTCAACTCTGGCTCCGCCCCTTTATGTTTTTCCTTATTGTATTCAATCGTGCTGAGTTAGCGAGATGTTCCTTGTCTTCCTATTGTTTTATCACTAACACTGAAACGAAATAGTTATTACATTTCAACTTACCTACTATTAAAAACACCTCAGGCATTCAGGAAATTCTTGTTTTCACGAATAAATCTCTATTACCTCTCTCGAAACTTTTTAACTCTTTCGCCGTGCTGAAATCTGAATTCAAGAAACAGATACTGGGATACAAGAGAGCAAAAGAACTAACCTGTGAATTGCTCATCAAATCAGTCTGTCACCTAGATTTCTGTCAATCAGAAATTTTTAATGAGTTGATCAACTACCATTGTTTTTGGATTTTCTTCTCATACTCACGGGGAAAATCACCTTTTCCGATAATAATTTTTATCAGGTCAGCTAAATTATGCGTTCACAAGAAATTTGTGAATTGTCGATGAATTCCAGTAGTTTTTATATTTTTTTCCCTGCTTTCGCGGATTATCACGAATTCCTTAGTAACTCGTCCAAATCAGCAGGATAGATAGTCGGTCGTTATGAGTCAGACTCCGTATAATTGGAGGTGGTCACAAAAGCATTTCCGTTCGAAATGAAACATTCATCCGAAAATTTGAAGGAGTTGGTTTTGATATGAAAATTGTTTTCACACACAATTTTTCCGCATTCGAATCTTTTATATCTTGTTTCTTCACAGCCTGATGTATCCATAATTGATCACGAGAATATTCTGTGTTTCACCAAATTACTAGTTTGAAATATCTGTCGAATATGCTGCAATGGTACGCTATGAAAGTACACTCACCCCCTATACCAATTAGTACTTCTCAACTCTGGCTCCGCCCCTTTATGTTTTTCCTTATTGTATTCAATCGTACTGAGTTAGCGAGATGTTCCTTGTCTTCCTATTGTTTTATCACTAACACTGAAACGAAATAGTTATTACATTTCAACTTACCTACTATTAAAACACCTCAGGCATTCAGGAAATTCTTGTTTTCACGAATAAATCTCTATTACCTCTCTCGAAACTTTTTAACTCTTTCGCCGTGCTGAAATCTGAATTCAAGAAACAGATACTGGGATACAAGAGAGCAAAAGAACTAACCTGTGAATTGCTCATCAAATCAGCCTGTCACCTAGATTTCTGTCAATCAGAAATTTTTAATGAGTTGATCAACTACCATTGTTTTTGGATTTTCTTCTCATACTCACGGGGAAAATCACCTTTTCCGATAATAATTTTTATCAGGTCAGCTAAATTATGCGTTCACAAGAAATTTGTGAATTGTCGATGAATTCCAGTAGTTTTTATATTTTTTTCCCTGCTTTCGCGGATTATCACGAATTCCTTAGTAACTCGTCCAAATCAGCAGGATAGATAGTCGGTCGATATAAGTCAGACTCCGTATAATTGGAGGTGGTCACAAAAGCATTTCCGTTCGAAATGAAACATTCATCCGAAAATTTGAAGGAGTTGGTTTTGATATGAAAATTGTTTTCACACACAATTTTTCCGCATTCGAATCTTTTATATCTTGTTTCTACACAGCCTGATGTATCCATAATTGATCACGAGAATATTCTGTGTTTCACCAAATTACTAGTTTGAAATATCTGTCGAATATGCTGCAATGGTACGCTATGAAAGTACACTCACCCCCTATACCAATTAGTACTTCTCAACTCTGGCTCCGCCCCTTTATGTTTTTCCTTATTGTATTCAATCGTGCTGAGTTAGCGAGATGTTCCTTGTCTTCCTATTGTTTTATCACTAACACTGAAACGAAATAGTTATTACATTTCAACTTACCTACTATTAAAAACACCTCAGGCATTCAGGAAATTCTTGTTTTCACGAATAAATCTCTATTACCTCTCTCGAAACTTTTTAACTCTTTCGCCGTGCTGAAATCTGAATTCAAGAAACAGATACTGGGATACAAGAGAGCAAAAGAACTAACCTGTGAATTGCTCATCAAATCAGCCTGTCACCTAGATTTCTGTCAATCAGAAATTTTTAATGAGTTGATCAACTACCATTGTTTTTGGATTTTCTTCTCATACTCACGGGGAAAATCACCTTTTCCGATAATAATTTTTATCAGGTCAGCTAAATTATGCGTTCACAAGAAATTTGTGAATTGTCGATGAATTCCGGTAGTTTTTATATTTTTTTCCCTGCTTTCGCGGATTATCACGAATTCCTTAGTAACTCGTCCAAATCAGCAGGATAGATAGTCGGTCGATATAAGTCAGACTCCGTATAATTGGAGGTGGTCACAAAAGCATTTCCGTTCGAATGAAACATTCATCCGAAAATTTGAAGGAGTTGGTTTTGATATGAAAATTGTTTTCACACACAATTTTTCCGCATTCGAATCTTTTATATCTTGATTCTTCACAGCCTGATGTATCCATAATTGATCACGAGAATATTCTGTGTTTCACCAAATTACTAGTTTGAAATATCTGTCGAATATGCTGCAATGGTACGCTATGAAAGTACACTCACCCCCTATACCAATTAGTACTTCTCAACTCTGGCTCCGCCCCTTTATGTTTTTCCTTATTGTATTCAATCGTGCTGAGTTAGCGAGATGTTCCTTGTCTTCCTATTGTTTTATCACTAACACTGAAACGAAATAGTTATTACATTTCAACTTACCTACTATTAAAAACACCTCAGGCATTCAGGAAATTCTTGTTTTCACGAATAAATCTCTATTACCTCTCTCGAAACTTTTTAACTCTTTCGCCGTGCTGAAATCTGAATTCAAGAAACAGATACTGGGATACAAGAGAGCAAAAGAACTAACCTGTGAATTGCTCATCAAATCAGTCTGTCACCTAGATTTCTGTCAATCAGAAATTTTTAATGAGTTGATCAACTACCATTGTTTTTTGGATTTTCTTCTCATACTCACGGGGAAAATCACCTTTTCCGATAATAATTTTTATCAGGTCAGCTAAATTATGCGTTCACAAGAAATTTGTGAATTGTCGATGAATTCCAGTAGTTTTTATATTTTTTTCCCTGCTTTCGCGGATTATCACGAATTCCTTAGTAACTCGTCCAAATCAGCAGGATAGATAGTCGGTCGTTATAAGTCAGACTCCGTATAATTGGAGGTGGTCACAAAAGCATTTCCGTTCGAAATGAAACATTCATCCGAAAATTTGAAGGAGTTGGTTTTGATATGAAAATTGTTTTCACACACAATTTTTCCGCATTCGAATCTTTTATATCTTGTTCTACACAGCCTGATGTATCCATAATTGATCACGAGAATATTCTGTGTTTCACCAAATTACTAGTTTGAAATATCTGTCGAATATGCTGCAATGGTACGCTATGAAAGTACACTCACCCCCTATACCAATTAGTACTTCTCAACTCTGGCTCCGCCCCTTTATGTTTTTCCTTATTGTATTCAATCGTGCTGAGTTAGCGAGATGTTCCTTGTCTTCCTATTGTTTTATCACTAACACTGAAACGAAATAGTTATTACATTTCAACTTACCTACTATTAAAAACACCTCAGGCATTCAGGAAATTCTTGTTTTCACGAATAAATCTCTATTACCTCTCTCGAAACTTTTTAACTCTTTCGCCGTGCTGAAATCTGAATTCAAGAAACAGATACTGGGATACAAGAGAGCAAAAGAACTAACCTGTGAATTGCTCATCAAATCAGCCTGTCACCTAGATTTCTGTCAATCAGAAATTTTTAATGAGTTGATCAACTACCATTGTTTTTGGATTTTCTTCTCATACTCACGGGGAAAATCACCTTTTCCGATAATAATTTTTATCAGGTCAGCTAAATTATGCGTTCACAAGAAATTTGTGAATTGTCGATGAATTCCGGTAGTTTTTATATTTTTTTCCCTGCTTTCGCGGATTATCACGAATTCCTTAGTAACTCGTCCAAATCAGCAGGATAGATAGTCGGTCGATATAAGTCAGACTCCGTATAATTGGAGGTGGTCACAAAAGCATTTCCGTTCGAAATGAAACATTCATCCGAAAATTTGAAGGAGTTGGTTTTGACATGAAAATTGTTTTCACACACAATTTTTCCGCATTCGAATCTTTTATATCTTGATTCTTCACAGCCTGATGTATCCATAATTGATCACGAGAATATTCTGTGTTTCACCAAATTACTAGTTTGAAATATCTGTCGAATATGCTGCAATGGTACGCTATGAAAGTACACTCACCCCCTATACCAATTAGTACTTCTCAACTCTGGCTCCGCCCCTTTATGTTTTTCCTTATTGTATTCAATCGTGCTGAGTTAGCGAGATGTTCCTTGTCTTCCTATTGTTTTATCACTAACACTGAAACGAAATAGTTATTACATTTCAACTTACCTACTATTAAAAACACCTCAGGCATTCAGGAAATTCTTGTTTTCACGAATAAATCTCTATTACCTCTCTCGAAACTTTTTAACTCTTTCGCCGTGCTGAAATCTGAATTCAAGAAACAGATACTGGGATACAAGAGAGCAAAAGAACTAACCTGTGAATTGCTCATCAAATCAGCCTGTCACCTAGATTTCTGTCAATCAGAAATTTTTAATGAGTTGATCAACTACCATTGTTTTTGGATTTTCTTCTCATACTCACGGGGAAAATCACCTTTTCCGATAATAATTTTTATCAGGTCAGCTAAATTATGCGTTCACAAGAAATTTGTGAATTGTCGATGAATTCCGGTAGTTTTTATATTTTTTTCCCTGCTTTCGCGGATTATCACGAATTCCTTAGTAACTCGTCCAAATCAGCAGGATAGATAGTCGGTCGATATAAGTCAGACTCCGTATAATTGGAGGTGGTCACAAAAGCATTTCCGTTCGAAATGAAACATTCATCCGAAAATTTGAAGGAGTTGGTTTTGATATGAAAATTGTTTTCACACACAATTTTTCCGCATTCGAATCTTTTATATCTTGATTCTTCACAGCCTGATGTATCCATAATTGATCACGAGAATATTCTGTGTTTCACCAAATTACTAGTTTGAAATATCTGTCGAATATGCTGCAATGGTACGCTATGAAAGTTACACTCACCCCCTATACCAATTAGTACTTCTCAACTCTGGCTCCGCCCCTTTATGTTTTTTCCGCATGGACTTCAATCGTGCTGAGTTAGCGAGATGTTCCTTGTCTTCCTATTGTTTTATCACTAACACTGAAACGAAATAGTTATTACATTTCAACTTACCTACTATTAAAAACACCTCAGGCATTCAGGAAATTCTTGTTTTCACGAATAAATCTCTATTACCTCTCTCGAAACTTTTTAACTCTTTCGCCGTGCTGAAATCTGAATTCAAGAAACAGATACTGGGATACAAGAGAGCAAAAGAACTAACCTGTGAATTGCTCATCAAATCAGCCTGTCACCTAGATTTCTGTCAATCAGAAATTTTTAATGAGTTGATCAACTACCATTGTTTTTGGATTTTCTTCTCATACTCACGGGGAAAATCACCTTTTCCGATAATAATTTTTATCAGGTCAGCTAAATTATGCGTTCACAAGAAATTTGTGAATTGTCGATGAATTCCGGTAGTTTTTATATTTTTTTCCCTGCTTTCGCGGATTATCACGAATTCCTTAGTAACTCGTCCAAATCAGCAGGATAGATAGTCGGTCGATATAAGTCAGACTCCGTATAATTGGAGGTGGTCACAAAAGCATTTCCGTTCGAAATGAAACATTCATCCGAAAATTTGAAGGAGTTGGTTTTGATATGAAAATTGTTTTCACACACAATTTTTCCGCATTCGAATCTTTTATATCTTGATTCTTCACAGCCTGATGTATCCATAATTGATCACGAGAATATTCTGTGTTTCACCAAATTACTAGTTTGAAATATCTGTCGAATATGCTGCAATGGTACGCTATGAAAGTACACTCACCCCCTATACCAATTAGTACTTCTCAACTCTGGCTCCGCCCCTTTATGTTTTTCCTTATTGTATTCAATCGTGCTGAGTTAGCGAGATGTTCCTTGTCTTCCTATTGTTTTATCACTAACACTGAAACGAAATAGTTATTACATTTCAACTTACCTACTATTAAAAACACCTCAGGCATTCAGGAAATTCTTGTTTTCACGAATAAATCTCTATTACCTCTCTCGAAACTTTTTAACTCTTTCGCCGTGCTGAAATCTGAATTCAAGAAACAGATACTGGGATACAAGAGAGCAAAAGAACTAACCTGTGAATTGCTCATCAAATCAGCCTGTCACCTAGATTTCTGTCAATCAGAAATTTTTAATGAGTTGATCAACTACCATTGTTTTTGGATTTTCTTCTCATACTCACGGGGAAAATCACCTTTTCCGATAATAATTTTTATCAGGTCAGCTAAATTATGCGTTCACAAGAAATTTGTGAATTGTCGATGAATTCCGGTAGTTTTTATATTTTTTTCCCTGCTTTCGCGGATTATCACGAATTCCTTAGTAACTCGTCCAAATCAGCAGGATAGATAGTCGGTCGATATAAGTCAGACTCCGTATAATTGGAGGTGGTCACAAAAGCATTTCCGTTCGAAATGAAACATTCATCCGAAAATTTGAAGGAGTTGGTTTTGATATGAAAATTGTTTTCACACACAATTTTTCCGCATTCGAATCTTTTATATCTTGATTCTTCACAGCCTGATGTATCCATAATTGATCACGAGAATATTCTGTGTTTCACCAAATTACTAGTTTGAAATATCTGTCGAATATGCTGCAATGGTACGCTATGAAAGTACACTCACCCCCTATACCAATTAGTACTTCTCAACTCTGGCTCCGCCCCTTTATGTTTTTCCTTATTGTATTCAATCGTGCTGAGTTAGCGAGATGTTCCTTGTCTTCCTATTGTTTTATCACTAACACTGAAACGAAATAGTTATTACATTTCAACTTACCTACTATTAAAAACACCTCAGGCATTCAGGAAATTCTTGTTTTCACGAATAAATCTCTATTACCTCTCTCGAAACTTTTTAACTCTTTCGCCGTGCTGAAATCTGAATTCAAGAAACAGATACTGGGATACAAGAGAGCAAAAGAACTAACCTGTGAATTGCTCATCAAATCAGCCTGTCACCTAGATTTCTGTCAATCAGAAATTTTTAATGAGTTGATCAACTACCATTGTTTTTGGATTTTCTTCTCATACTCACGGGAAAATCACCTTTTCCGATAATAATTTTTATCAGGTCAGCTAAATTATGCGTTCACAAGAAATTTGTGAATTGTCGATGAATTCCGGTAGTTTTTATATTTTTTTCCCTGCTTTCGCGGATTATCACGAATTCCTTAGTAACTCGTCCAAATCAGCAGGATAGATAGTCGGTCGATATAAGTCAGACTCCGTATAATTGGAGGTGGTCACAAAAGCATTTCCGTTCGAAATGAAACATTCATCCGAAAATTTGAAGGAGTTGGTTTTGACATGAAAATTGTTTTCACACACAATTTTTCCGCATTCGAATCTTTTATATCTTGATTCTTCACAGCCTGATGTATCCATAATTGATCACGAGAATATTCTGTGTTTCACCAAATTACTAGTTTGAAATATCTGTCGAATATGCTGCAATGGTACGCTATGAAAGTTCACTCACCCCCTATACCAATTAGTACTTCTCAACTCTGGCTCCGCCCCTTTATGTTTATTTCCGCATGGACTTCAATCGTGCTGAGTTAGCGAGATGTTCCTTGTCTTCCTATTGTTTTATCACTAACACTGAAACGAAATAGTTATTACATTTCAACTTACCTACTATTAAAAACACCTCAGGCATTCAGGAAATTCTTGTTTTCACGAATAAATCTCTATTACCTCTCTCGAAACTTTTTAACTCTTTCGCCGTGCTGAAATCTGAATTCAAGAAACAGATACTGGGATACAAGAGAGCAAAAGAACTAACCTGTGAATTGCTCATCAAATCAGTCTGTCACCTAGATTTCTGTCAATCAGAAATTTTTAATGAGTTGATCAACTACCATTGTTTTTGGATTTTCTTCTCATACTCACGGGGAAAATCACCTTTTCCGATAATAATTTTTATCAGGTCAGCTAAATTATGCGTTCACAAGAAATTTGTGAATTGTCGATGAATTCCAGTAGTTTTTATATTTTTTTCCCTGCTTTCGCGGATTATCACGAATTCCTTAGTAACTCGTCCAAATCAGCAGGATAGATAGTCGGTCGATATAAGTCAGACTCCGTATAATTGGAGGTGGTCACAAAAGCATTTCCGTTCGAAATGAAACATTCATCCGAAAATTTGAAGGAGTTGGTTTTGATATGAAAATTGTTTTCACACACAATTTTTCCGCATTCGAATCTTTTATATCTTGTTTCTACACAGCCTGATGTATCCATAATTGATCACGAGAATATTCTGTGTTTCACCAAATTACTAGTTTGAAATATCTGTCGAATATGCTGCAATGGTACGCTATGAAAGTACACTCACCCCTATACCAATTAGTACTTCTCAACTCTGGCTCCGCCCCTTTATGTTTTTCCTTATTGTATTCAATCGTGCTGAGTTAGCGAGATGTTCCTTGTCTTCCTATTGTTTTATCACTAACACTGAAACGAAATAGTTATTACATTTCAACTTACCTACTATTAAAAACACCTCAGGCATTCAGGAAATTCTTGTTTTCACGAATAAATCTCTATTACCTCTCTCGAAACTTTTTAACTCTTTCGCCGTGCTGAAATCTGAATTCAAGAAACAGATACTGGGATACAAGAGAGCAAAAGAACTAACCTGTGAATTGCTCATCAAATCAGCCTGTCACCTAGATTTCTGTCAATCAGAAATTTTTAATGAGTTGATCAACTACCATTGTTTTTGGATTTTCTTCTCATACTCACGGGGAAAATCACCTTTTCCGATAATAATTTTTATCAGGTCAGCTAAATTATGCGTTCACAAGAAATTTGTGAATTGTCGATGAATTCCGGTAGTTTTTATATTTTTTTCCCTGCTTTCGCGGATTATCACGAATTCCTTAGTAACTCGTCCAAATCAGCAGGATAGATAGTCGGTCGATATAAGTCAGACTCCGTATAATTGGAGGTGGTCACAAAAGCATTTCCGTTCGAAATGAAACATTCATCCGAAAATTTGAAGGAGTTGGTTTTGATATGAAAATTGTTTTCACACACAATTTTTCCGCATTCGAATCTTTTATATCTTGATTCTTCACAGCCTGATGTATCCATAATTGATCACGAGAATATTCTGTGTTTCACCAAATTACTAGTTTGAAATATCTGTCGAATATGCTGCAATGGTACGCTATGAAAGTACACTCACCCCCTATACCAATTAGTACTTCTCAACTCTGGCTCCGCCCCTTTATGTTTTTCCTTATTGTATTCAATCGTGCTGAGTTAGCGAGATGTTCCTTGTCTTCCTATTGTTTTATCACTAACACTGAAACGAAATAGTTATTACATTTCAACTTACCTACTATTAAAAACACCACAGGCATTCAGGAAATTCTTGTTTTCACGAATAAATCTCTATTACCTCTCTCGAAACTTTTTAACTCTTTCGCCGTGCTGAAATCTGAATTCAAGAAACAGATACTGGGATACAAGAGAGCAAAAGAACTAACCTGTGAATTGCTCATCAAATCAGCCTGTCACCTAGATTTCTGTCAATCAGAAATTTTTAATGAGTTGATCAACTACCATTGTTTTTGGATTTTCTTCTCATACTCACGGGGAAAATCACCTTTTCCGATAATAATTTTTATCAGGTCAGCTAAATTATGCGTTCACAAGAAATTTGTGAATTGTCGATGAATTCCAGTAGTTTTTATATTTTTTTCCCTGCTTTCGCGGATTATCACGAATTCCTTAGTAACTCGTCCAAATCAGCAGGATAGATAGTCGGTCGTTATAAGTCAGACTCCGTATAATTGGAGGTGGTCACAAAAGCATTTCCGTTCGAAATGAAACATTCATCCGAAAATTTGAAGGAGTTGGTTTTGATATGAAAATTGTTTTCACACACAATTTTTCCGCATTCGAATCTTTTATATCTTGTTTCTACACAGCCTGATGTATCCATAATTGATCACGAGAATATTCTGTGTTTCACCAAATTACTAGTTTGAAATATCTGTCGAATATGCTGCAATGGTACGCTATGAAAGTACACTCACCCCCTATACCAATTAGTACTTCTCAACTCTGGCTCCGCCCCTTTATGTTTTTCCTTATTGTATTCAATCGTGCTGAGTTAGCGAGATGTTCCTTGTCTTCCTATTGTTTTATCACTAACACTGAAACGAAATAGTTATTACATTTCAACTTACCTACTATTAAAAACACCTCAGGCATTCAGGAAATTCTTGTTTTCACGAATAAATCTCTATTACCTCTCTCGAAACTTTTTAACTCTTTCGCCGTGCTGAAATCTGAATTCAAGAAACAGATACTGGGATACAAGAGAGCAAAAGAACTAACCTGTGAATTGCTCATCAAATCAGCCTGTCACCTAGATTTCTGTCAATCAGAAATTTTTAATGAGTTGATCAACTACCATTGTTTTTGGATTTTCTTCTCATACTCACGGGGAAAATCACCTTTTCCGATAATAATTTTTATCAGGTCAGCTAAATTATGCGTTCACAAGAAATTTGTGAATTGTCGATGAATTCCGGTAGTTTTTATATTTTTTTCCCTGCTTTCGCGGATTATCACGAATTCCTTAGTAACTCGTCCAAATCAGCAGGATAGATAGTCGGTCGATATAAGTCAGACTCCGTATAATTGGAGGTGGTCACAAAAGCATTTCCGTTCGAAATGAAACATTCATCCGAAAATTTGAAGGAGTTGGTTTTGACATGAAAATTGTTTTCACACACAATTTTTCCGCATTCGAATCTTTTATATCTTGATTCTTCACAGCCTGATGTATCCATAATTGATCACGAGAATATTCTGTGTTTCACCAAATTACTAGTTTGAAATATCTGTCGAATATGCTGCAATGGTACGCTATGAAAGTACACTCACCCCCTATACCAATTAGTACTTCTCAACTCTGGCTCCGCCCCTTTATGTTTTTCCTTATTGTATTCAATCGTGCTGAGTTAGCGAGATGTTCCTTGTCTTCCTATTGTTTTATCACTAACACTGAAACGAAATAGTTATTACATTTCAACTTACCTACTATTAAAAACACCTCAGGCATTCAGGAAATTCTTGTTTTCACGAATAAATCTCTATTACCTCTCTCGAAACTTTTTAACTCTTTCGCCGTGCTGAAATCTGAATTCAAGAAACAGATACTGGGATACAAGAGAGCAAAAGAACTAACCTGTGAATTGCTCATCAAATCAGCCTGTCACCTAGATTTCTGTCAATCAGAAATTTTTAATGAGTTGATCAACTACCATTGTTTTTGGATTTTCTTCTCATACTCACGGGAAAATCACCTTTTCCGATAATAATTTTTATCAGGTCAGCTAAATTATGCGTTCACAAGAAATTTGTGAATTGTCGATGAATTCCGGTAGTTTTTATATTTTTTTCCCTGCTTTCGCGGATTATCACGAATTCCTTAGTAACTCGTCCAAATCAGCAGGATAGATAGTCGGTCGATATAAGTCAGACTCCGTATAATTGGAGGTGGTCACAAAAGCATTTCCGTTCGAAATGAAACATTCATCCGAAAATTTGAAGGAGTTGGTTTTGACATGAAAATTGTTTTCACACACAATTTTTCCGCATTCGAATCTTTTATATCTTGATTCTTCACAGCCTGATGTATCCATAATTGATCACGAGAATATTCTGTGTTTCACCAAATTACTAGTTTGAAATATCTGTCGAATATGCTGCAATGGTACGCTATGAAAGTACACTCACCCCCTATACCAATTAGTACTTCTCAACTCTGGCTCCGCCCCTTTATGTTTTTCCTTATTGTATTCAATCGTGCTGAGTTAGCGAGATGTTCCTTGTCTTCCTATTGTTTTATCACTAACACTGAAACGAAATAGTTATTACATTTCAACTTACCTACTATTAAAAACACCTCAGGCATTCAGGAAATTCTTGTTTTCACGAATAAATCTCTATTACCTCTCTCGAAACTTTTTAACTCTTTCGCCGTGCTGAAATCTGAATTCAAGAAACAGATACTGGGATACAAGAGAGCAAAAGAACTAACCTGTGAATTGCTCATCAAATCAGTCTGTCACCTAGATTTCTGTCAATCAGAAATTTTTAATGAGTTGATCAACTACCATTGTTTTTTGGATTTTCTTCTCATACTCACGGGGAAAATCACCTTTTCCGATAATAATTTTTATCAGGTCAGCTAAATTATGCGTTCACAAAGAAATTTGTGAATTGTCGATGAATTCCAGTAGTTTTTATATTTTTTTCCCTGCTTTCGCGGATTATCACGAATTCCTTAGTAACTCGTCCAAATCAGCAGGATAGATAGTCGGTCGTTATAAGTCAGACTCCGTATAATTGGAGGTGGTCACAAAAGCATTTCCGTTCGAAATGAAACATTCATCCGAAAATTTGAAGGAGTTGGTTTTGATATGAAAATTGTTTTCACACACAATTTTTCCGCATTCGAATCTTTTATATCTTGTTTCTACACAGCCTGATGTATCCATAATTGATCACGAGAATATTCTGTGTTTCACCAAATTACTAGTTTGAAATATCTGTCGAATATGCTGCAATGGTACGCTATGAAAGTACACTCACCCCCTATACCAATTAGTACTTCTCAACTCTGGCTCCGCCCCTTTATGTTTTTCCTTATTGTATTCAATCGTGCTGAGTTAGCGAGATGTTCCTTGTCTTCCTATTGTTTTATCACTAACACTGAAACGAAATAGTTATTACATTTCAACTTACCTACTATTAAAAACACCTCAGGCATTCAGGAAATTCTTGTTTTCACGAATAAATCTCTATTACCTCTCTCGAAACTTTTTAACTCTTTCGCCGTGCTGAAATCTGAATTCAAGAAAAAGATACTGGGATACAAGAGAGCAAAAGAACTAACCTGTGAATTGCTCATCAAATCAGCCTGTCACCTATATTTCTGTCAATCAGAAATTTTTAATGAGTTGATCAACTACCATTGTTTTTGGATTTTCTTCTCATACTCACGGGGAAAATCACCTTTTCCGATAATAATTTTTATCAGGTCAGCTAAATTATGCGTTCACAAGAAATTTGTGAATTGTCGATGAATTCCGGTAGTTTTTATATTTTTTTCCCTGCTTTCGCGGATTATCACGAATTCCTTAGTAACTCGTCCAAATCAGCAGGATAGATAGTCGGTCGATATAAGTCAGACTCCGTATAATTGGAGGTGGTCACAAAAGCATTTCCGTTCGAAATGAAACATTCATCCGAAAATTTGAAGGAGTTGGTTTTGACATGAAAATTGTTTTCACACACAATTTTTCCGCATTCGAATCTTTTATATCTTGATTCTTCACAGCCTGATGTATCCATAATTGATCACGAGAATATTCTGTGTTTCACCAAATTACTAGTTTGAAATATCTGTCGAATCTGCTGCAATGGTACGCTATGAAAGTACACTCACCCCCTATACCAATTAGTACTTCCCAACTCTGGCTCCGCCCCTTTATGTTTTTCCTTATTGTATTCAATCGTACTGAGTTAGCGAGATGTTCCTTGTCTTCCTATTGTTTTATCACTAACACTGAAACGAAATAGTTATTACATTTCAACTTACCTACTATTAAAAACACCTCAGGCATTCAGGAAATTCTTGTTTTCACGAATAAATCTCTATTACCTCTCTCGAAACTTTTTAACTCTTTCGCCGTGCTGAAATCTGAATTCAAGAAACAGATACTGGGATACAAGAGAGCAAAAGAACTAACCTGTGAATTGCTCATCAAATCAGTCTGTCACCTAGATTTCTGTCAATCAGAAATTTTTAATGAGTTGATCAACTACCATTGTTTTTGGATTTTCTTCTCATACTCACGGGGAAAATCACCTTTTCCGATAATAATTTCTATCAGGTCAGCTAAATTATGCGTTCACAAGAAATTTGTGAATTGTCGATGAATTCCAGTAGTTTTATATTTTTTTCCCTGCTTTCGCGGATTATCACGAATTCCTTAGTGTTTTAATTGCTATTAAAGGAAAGAGTGTAAAATCATCGGATTCGCTAGTTCGTGATGGTATTCAATGAAATTCACAATCGAAACAGTTTGTACCAGGATTCACAAAGACTTAGTATACGCTGACAAACACTATAAGTATGATATAGACTTACCATTACCGGTAGGACAACGTGGCAAAATCGTGGTGCTGTGTATTATAGGAACTGACTCTGCTGGATGGTATATGATACTGGTGGTCAGAGGACTGGTCTCGTTGTTGAAGTGCTAGAGGGAGTCTCTGGTCCGCCCTTGTGTGGAAGGGGGGTGGCCCTTGTCTTCTTCCTTTTTCTTTTTAACTGGCCTCAGTAAGCCATATCGACTTCTAGCGCATGACAGCAGACAAAGTTGAAACAAAGCTCAATATCGAGACCACCATCCAAGCATGACAATTGCATCGTGATAATTAAGGTATTAAATTAAGGGGGAATAAAACATATATACATATATACAAAATGAGAACAGAACATCTCCCCCCCTTGAAGAAAGGAAGATATTCTTCAATCGCTCAATTCGTGGGCAGGGGGCAAAGTTTGACCAATGGTCTACGTATTACCCCTTTCATAGTGGTGACTGAAGCAACCGTGCGATACCATCTGTGCCGTAATTCAACTGGCTGATCCTTCCCAAGGTCCATTCTAGGGGTGGCTCGTTATCCGAATAGACATTTTTACAAAGTCCGCGCCTACCAATGAACCGTCTGAAACCGCAAGAAAAGCCTCTGAAGAGAGTTCGGATATTAATTCTATATGAATCGCTTTTGTTGCGCAACATACAAATAAACATATCCACGCTTTAAATGTCTTGTTGGTCCGAATTTTACCCATTTTTGATTGTGAAAGGACCGGCTAAGTCGACTCCAGTGTTAACGAAGGGTCGTGCTTGTTTTACCCGAAAATCTGGAAGATTGCCCATTGACGGAAGAAAATTTGTGGGATGGATTTTCCAACACGGAATGCACTTATTAACGATTCGTCTGGTTAATCCTTTGGCCCCGAGTATCCAATAATTTCTCTTTAGTAAGGATAGTGTCGTTTCGATTCCAGCATGAATATTCTTAACATGTATTTCGGTGATGAGTAACGTGGCCAAGACTGACTTTTTGGTATAAGTATCGGAAACTTTTCGTTGTACAACATATCCGCGTTACGTAGTCTACCACCTACCCTCAATACGTCGTTCTCATAAAGGGTTCAAAAACTCTTAACGATTTAGGTAATCTCTCGTTATTTTTTAAACATAATATTTCATCACCGAAATACTTCTGTTGCTCGTGCCTTATGATCAAAAGAAGGGCGCTGTGCAACTCCTCCTCTGTGAGGCAGTCGACCGATTCACGGATGACACGTTGGCGTTTCATGCATCTATTCTTGAAACGGATAATGTAAGCAAGAACACGTTTAATTTTATTTAGGGTTGAATATTTGTCAAGAAACGTATCCAAAATATTCGGTTGTGACACTTGCACGTTTACGTTATTTTTCGTCGCTCAGTTTCAATCGTATCTGGATCGTGCTCAGGAACTTTCTTGACCCAGGATGTTGGTTCTTCTAAAGGAACCGAGGTCCAGTCCACCATAAAGAGTGTGACAGCAATTCAGAAGAAAAATCCTCTGGAACCGCAATCGCTGCGTTTTCTCTGGAGGATACATGATGCCATTTGTTAGGCGGTACTCTTTCTTGAATAAAAAGTACTCTATTCGCGACATATGTTTTCCATAAATGTGGTGAGTTTTTAATCCAGGAAAGAGCCACGGAACTGTCGCTGAAGGCGTGAATGTCTGTTAAACATATCTTGTCTATGAGTACTTTTCCACATATCTAATCAATTTTGATAGAAGAACTGCAGCCTCCAATTCCAGTCTGGGTAAAGAGACCGATTGTAATGGGGCGACTTTCGATTTCGCGAACAAGAAATGACATTTCACACCGAATCTTTGTATTTGATTCTTAAATACGTGACCGCACATGTTCCCTCGACTGAAGCATCACAGAATCCAATAAGATGACATGAATCCATATTACGAAGATCGAAATGCCGTGGCAGCGCGAAAGAAGAAAGCACTGTGAGATCTCTCTTAAAATGTAACCACTTATCAACAACATCTTTCGGCGGTATTTCATCCCAGCCCAAACCTAAGGTCCACAACCGTTGAATCAGTACTTTAGTGAAAAAGGTGATGGGCGTCAAGATTCCCAACGGATCGAAGGTGCGCGCCAATTCCGAGAGCATTGTTCTTTTAGTACAGTTAGATTCGAGATATTTGAATGTGAAGAAAAAATTATCTTTAACTGGCGACCACTTCAAACCTAGAATTTTCAAGGAAGCATTGTTTTCGGAATCGAAGAAAAGTCAATATTCTGTACCTTTTCTTTAGGCAATCCTTCCAAAAGTGATTCTGTATTGGATGCCCACTTTTGAGTTCGAATTTACCTTTACTTAGTAGTTCGACAAGTTGATCACGCATGCCTTTAATCGAATCAAGATCATCGCTACCGAAAGTGATATCATCAACGAATGTTTGCGTTCGTAAAATTTGTGATGCTAACGGAAAATCACGATATTTATCGGCAAGATACAAAAGCGTCCGGATAGCTAGAAACGGGAATGACGTAATGCCAAAGACGAGGACGTTCAATTGTAATCCACGATCGGCCCATCTGAATTGGGACGCCACAGAATCCGTTGATATTTCTTTGATTGGGATCTACTTGTATCATTCTGAACATTTGTTTGATATCCGTGAGCATTACATGTTTATGGAGTCTAAAGTTTATTAGAATTTCAACTAGATCGCGTTGTAATTTAGGACCGCTGTACAGCGCCTGATTGAGCGAACCCTGTCAGGAGAGTGACTGCTCGCGTCCATGACTACCCTAAGCGGTGTCGATGTGGAATCGGTCTTTAGGACAGCATGATGCGGTATATAGAAAAAACCGTTCAGTTCAGCAAGTGCGGGAGGTTCCACCCTCGTCATATGACCCTAATCAGAAATTATATTCGTTGATTACATCTGTATAGGCAATCCGACTCTGTGGATTTTGCATTAATCGTCTTTCTAATGACAAATATCGCCGCATTGCTAGAGAACGTGTATCTCCGAAATCGGGAGCGTTTATTTTAAAAGGTAGAGAGACCGTAAAAACGATACGTTCGTCGTGTTTAATGTTTCGAATGAAATGACTCTCACAAAAATTCGTCCTCAGGATTTTTTACACTCACGTCTGGAACTTCTTCGGTTTTCCAAAATAGTCGTAGTGTATCGTTCAGTTGATCATTCGTTGTATATTTCGCGAAAAAGGTCTTAATCGGACGTGGCGCGTTGTATTGAACTTTTTGAAGAGAGGAGAGTTTTCCCATAACGACCAACCGAATGCAGTATGTATACAAACCGGCGAATTTTCATTTAGCACGATTTTTCCCTCTCTAAGGATGAGAGGATATATTTCGGCGCCTAAAAGCATGTCCACTTTATCGCTCTTGTTGAAGTTCGGATCAGCTAATTTTAAGTTACGCACATATGGAATTTTGTTTAGATCGAATCCGGTGATAGGCAATGGGTCACAAATCTGTTCTAGGATTATGAAATCTGCTTGAAATTCTGCGGAATCTTCGCCGGAGATCACGCAATGTATACCCGATTTAGCCGGCATATGCATTCTGTCGAGGCCGTGAAGAGTCGCAGCTATATTAATTTTCTTGAGGCCTAATTTATTAGCAAACCTTTTGTTACAAAACATGATTGCGAACCTGAATCTAAAACAGCTCTCGCGGTTTGAATATTGCCGAAAGCATCGCGAACGCCCACTAGAGCTGTAGACAACAGTACCTCGTGTTCACCTTTCGTAAACATAGCAACGTTGGATTTGTATTAACTTGTGGAGTATCATTTTCTGACGGTTCTGAATTCTCCGTGAAATGCAATAACGTGTGATGCGTCCTTTTGCATTGTCTACAGCGGTATTTAGAAACGCAGTTGAGGGTACTATGTTTATCGGATAAACAATTTACACATAATTTTTTCTGTTTTTGTAACTTGGAAACGTTCTGATGCATTTTTATTCAAAAAATCCGAACAATTTTGTATGAGATGTTCACCTTCGCAAAAATTGCATCGGGTGACTTTGGGAGATTTATCTACGACGCGTTTTGTTTTCGCGAGCAATGTGTTGCGTTGGGTTGTTCTAGGTGCATCCCTTTGGGTTCTATTTGTTTCGCTAGAAGACCTTGTGCATAATGAAAATGTTTCTAATGCTTTGCACTGGGTTGAAATGAAATCTCTTACTTCCGTATATTTCGGCATTTCGTTCGACGCATGATTTTTCTCAAACTCTAGCCTTGTATTCGGGTCCAAACGATCCAGCAGCATATTTGACAAAATGAAACACCAACCGTCAACATCGTACCGCATAGTTCTTAGAACTTCTAAATTTTCGAGAAGGTATCCAATAAATGGCGCAAAGATTTACAATCGCCCTTCGCAGCTTGGGACAGCCTTCTAATTCCTTCCAGGAATTTACCGCTCTAAGCCTTTTATTGTCGTACCTATCCTTTAAAGAATTGTACGCGATGGAATAGTTTGCCGACACAATGGTAAATTTCTAATTAAAGCATGAGGAGGACCACGTACTTTCGAAATCAGGTAGGTAAATTTTTCGATGTCTGAAAGTTTACCGTTGTTATGTACCAGGGTGTCGAAGAGTTCAATAAAAGACGGAAATTCCTGGATGTTGCCCGAAAATTTCTTGCAGTTCAATACAATACGCGGTAAGCGGATACAATCGTTTGTATTACTGAATGTTGTATTTTGAAACGTGGTTGTGTTATTTAATCGAATTGATCTATCTGCTTTTCAGCTATGAGTGTATGATGAATTGTTTCTAGTTCCAGACATCTAGCACAGAAATCGTTCATGATTTCGGACTGAGCATTTAATTTCTCGGAATCGGCCCTTTAAAGCGACCACAATTGACAAATGATGTTTTTCAAAGTCCTTTTGCAACTTCTTAAGGCCCTTGAAAGCCATCGCGAATTTGGTAATATTATTTTTCTTCCCGTTGGGCATTTATCGCGCATGATTCGATCAGCACTAATTGGTTTATAGTTATCTTCTCTAAGGGCATCAGCGCGCGGCGATTTTTTTTCCATTGTGAGAGGCATATTGAAGGTGCCTATTAAATAAATTGAAAGAACTAATGGAAAAAAAACGGAGAAAAATAAAACTAAAGTAAGTCTTTCGAGCGGTACACACCACTATATGATCATAAACTTAAATCGGCTCAATGGATGGAATTCAGAAAAGAAAGAGAAATACTGGAAATTCCCGAGCGCGCGAAGTTGCTCCAAGGTGATAAGCACGCAGAATGGAGCAGATCGGTGAGAGGGGTACTTAATCGATGTAAGATATCCTTTAGAGAATTGAGTCGTTCTGATATGTATATATATATTATGAGCAATAATTAGAGTCAGTTATATGAAAAAAAAAGATAAAGAGAGATATATCACGATACAACTGAAATACCTAAATAGAAGACTAGACAAAGCAATATTTCAACACTGTTACTTCAGAATGGTATTCCCAGACAAAATATCTCAATTTGAATAGAAAGATATGAATAACAAAGTAAAACTTTCTAGCAGAATCCGGCTCGAAGGACCATGTTTTAATTGCTATTAAAGGAAAGAGTGTAAAATCATCGGATTCGCTAGTTCGTGATGGTATTCAATGAAATTCACAATCGAAACAGTTTGTACCAGGAATCACAAGACTTAGTATACGCTGACAAACACTATAAGTATGATATAGACTTACCATTACCGGTAGGACAACGTGGCAAAATCGTGGTGCTGTGTATTATAGGAACTGACTCTGCTGGATGGTATATGATACTGGTGGTCAGAGGACTGGTCTCGTTGTTGAAGTGCTAGAGGGAGTCTCTGGTCCGCCCTTAGTGTGGAAGGGGGGTGCCTTGTCTTCTTCCTTTTTCTTTTTAACTGGCCTCAGTAAGCCATATCGACTTCTAGCGCATGACAGCAAGACAAAGTTGAAACAAAGCTCAATATCGAGACCACCATCCAAGCATGACAATTGCATCGTGATAATTAAGGTATTAAATTAAGGGGGAATAAACATATATACATATATACAAAATGAGAACAGAACACTTAGTAACTCGTCCAATCAGCAGGATAGATAGTCGGTCGTTATAAGTCAGACTCCGTATAATTGGGAGGTGGTCACAAAAGCATTTCCGTTCGAAATGAAACATTCATCCAAATTTGAAGGAGTTGATTTTTGATATGAAAATTGTTTTCACACAATTTTTCCGCATTCGAATCTTTTATATCTTGTTTCTACACAGCCTGATGTATCCATAATTGATCACGAGAATATTCTGTGTTTCACCAAATTTACTAGTTTGAAATATCTGTCGAATATGCTGCAATGGTACGCTATGAAAGTACACTCACCCCCTATACCAATTAGTACTTCTCAACTCTGGCTCCGCCCCTTTATGTTTTTTCCTTATTGTATTCAATCGTGCTGAGTTAGCGAGATGTTCCTGGTCTTCCTATTGTTTTATCACTAACACTGAAACGAAATAGTTATTACATTTCAACTTACTACTATTAAAAAAACACTCAGGCATTCAGGAAATTCTTGTTTTCACGAATAAATCTCTATTACCTCTCTCGAAACTTTTTAACTCTTTCGCCGTGCTGAAATCTGAATTCAAGAAACAGATACTGGGATACAAGAGAGCAAAAGAACTAACCTGTGAATTGCTCATCAAATCAGCCTGTCACCTAGATTTCTGTCAATCAGAAAATTTTTAATGAGTTGATCAACTACCATTGTTTTTGGTTTTTCTTCTCATACTCACGGGGAAAATCATTTTTCCGATAATAATTTTTATCAGGTCAGCTAAATTATGCGTTCACAAGAAATTTGTGAATTGTCGATGAATTCGGTAGTTTTTTATTTTTTTTCCCTGCTTTCGCGGATTATCACGAATTCCTTAGTGACTCGTCCAATCAGCAGGATAGATAGTCGGTCGATATAAGTCAGACTCCGTATTATTGGAGGTGGTCACAAAAGCATTTCCGTTCGAAATGAAACATTCATCCGAAAATTTTGAAGGTGGGTTTGTGTTGGTTTTGATATGAAAATTGTTTTCACACACAATTTTTCCGCATTCGAATCTTTTATATCTTGTTTCTACACAGCCTGATGTATCCATAATTGATCACGAGAATATTCTGTGTTTCACCAAATTACTAGTTTGAAATATCTGTCGAATATGCTGCAATGGTACGCTATGAAAGTACACTCACCCCCTATACCAATTAGTACTTCTCAACTCTGGCTCCGCCCCTTTATGTTTTTCCTTATTGTATTCAATCGTGCTGAGTTAGCGAGATGTTCCTTGTCTTCCTATTGTTTTATCACTAACACTGAACGAATAGTTATTACATTTCAACTTACCTACTATTAAAAATACCTCAGGCATTCAGGAAATTCTTGTTTTCACGAATAAATCTCTATTACCTCTCTCGAAACTTTTTAACTCTTTCGCCGCCGTGCTGAAATCTGATTCAAGAAACAGATAACTGGGATACAAGAGAGCAAAAGAACTAACCTGTGAATTGCTCATCAAATCAGCCTGTCACCTAGATTTCTGTCAATCAGAAATTTTTAATGGTTGATCAACTACCATTGTTTTTGGATTTTCTTCTCATACTCACGGGGAAAATCACCTTTTCCGATAATATTTTTTATCAGGTCAGCTAAATTATGCGTTCACAAGAAATTTGTGAATTGTCGATGAATTTCCGGTAGTTTTTATATTTTTTCCCTGCTTTCGCGGATTATCACGAATTCCTTAGTAACTCGTCCAAATCAGCAGGATAGATAGTCGGTCGATATAAGTCAGACTCCGTATATTGGAGGTGGTCACAAAAGCATTTCCGTTCGAAATGAACATTCATCCGAAAATTTGAAGGAGTTGGTTTTGACATGAAAATTGTTTTCACACACAATTTTTCCGCATTCGAATCTTTTATATCTTGATTCTTCACAGCCTGATGTATCCATAATTGATCACGAGAATATTCTGTGTTTCACCAAATTACTAGTTTGAAATATCTGTCGAATATGCTGCAATGGTACGCTATGAAAGTCAAACTCACCCCCTATACCAATTAGTACTTCCAACTCTGGCTCCGCCCCTTTATGTTTTTCCTTATTGTATCAATCGTACTGAGTTAGCGAGATGTTCCTTGTCTTCCTATTGTTTTATCACTAACACTGAAACGAAATAGTTATTACATTTCAACTTACCTACTATTAAAAAACACTCAGGCATTCAGGAAATTCTTGTTTTCACGAATAAATCTCTATTACCTCTCTCGAAACTTTTTAACTCTTTCGCCGTGCTGAAATCTGAATTTCAAGAAACAGATACTGGGATACAAGAGAGCAAAGAACCTAACCTGTGAATTGCTCATCAAATCAGTCTGTCACCTAGATTTCTGTCAATCAGAAATTTTTAATGAGTTGATCAACTACCATTGTTTTTGGATTTTCTTCTCATACTCACGGGGGAAAATCACTTTTCCGATAATAATTTTTATCAAGGTCAGCTAAATTATGCGTTCACAAGAAATTTGTGAATTGTCGATGAATTCCAGTAGTGTTTTTATTTTTTTCCCTGCTTTCGCGGATTATCACGAATTCCTTAGTAACTCGTCCAAATCAGCAGGATAGATAGTCGGTCGTTATAAGTCAGACTCCGTATAATTGGAGGTGGTCACAAAAGCATTTCCGTTCGAAATGAAACATTCATCCGAAAATTTGAAGGAGTTGGTTTTGATATGAAAATTGTTTTCAACAACACAATTTTTCCGCATTCGAATCTTTTATATCTTGTTTCTACACAGCTGATGTATCCATAATTGATCACGAGAATATTCTGTGTTTCACCCAAATTACTAGTTTGAAATATCTGTCGAATATGCTGCAATGGTACGCTTATGAAAGTACACTCACCCCCTTACCAATTAGTACTTCTCAACTCTGGCTCCGCCCCTTTATGTTTTTCCTTATTGTATTCAATCGTGCTGAGTTAGCGAGATGTTCCTGTCTTCCTATTGTTTTATCTCTAACACTGAAACGAAATAGTTATTACATTTCAACTTACCTACTATTAAAAACACCTCAGGAATTCAGGTAAATTCTTGTTTTCACGAATAAATCTCTATTACCTCTCTCGAAACTTTTTAACTCTTTCGCCGTGCTGAAATATGAATTCAAGAAACAGATACTGGGATTACAAGAGAGCAAAAGAACTAACCTGTGAATTGCTCATCAAATCAGCCTGTCACCTAGATTTCTGTCAATCAGAAATTTTTATGAGTTGATCAATACCATTGTTTTTGGATTTTCTTCTCATATCACGGGGGAAAATCACCTTTTCCGATAATAATTTTTATCAGGTCAGCTAAATTTATGCGTTCACAAGAACACTGAAACGAAATAATTGTTATTACATTTCAACTTACTACTATTTAAAAAACACCTCAGGCATTCAGGAAATTCTTGTTTTCACGAATAAATCTCTATTACCTCTCTCGAAACTTTTTAACTCTTCGCCGTGCTGAAATCTGAATTCAAGAAACAGATACTGGGATACAAGGGAGCTAAAGAACTAACCTGTGAATTGCTCATCAAATCAGCCTGTCACCTAGATTTCTGTCAATCAGAAATTTTTAATGAGTTGATCAACTACCATTGTTTTTGGATTTTCTTCTCATACTCACGGGGAAAATCACCTTTTCCGATAATAATTTTTATCAGGTCAGCTAAATTATGCGTTCAACAAGAAATTTGTGAATTGTCGATGAATTCGGTAGTTTTTATATTTTTTTCCCTGCTTTCGCGGATTATCACGAATTCCTTAGTAACTCGTTCAAATCAGCAGGATAGATAGTCGGTCGATAATAAGTCAGACTCCGTATAATTGGAGGTGGTCACAGAAGCATTTCCGTTCGAAATGAAACATTCATCCGAAAATTTGAAGGAGTTGGTTTTGATATGAAAATTGTTTTCTCACACAATTTTTTCCGCATTCGAATCTTTTATATCTTGATTCTTCACAGCCTGATGTATCCATAATTGATCACGAGAAAATTCTGTGTTTCACCAAATTACTAGTTTGAAATATCTGTCGAATATGCTGCAATGGTACGCTATGAAAGTACACTCACCCCCTATACCAATTAGTACTTCTCAACTCTGGCACCGCCCCTTTATGTTTTTCCTTATTGTATTCAATCGTGCTGAGTTAGCGAGATGTTCCTTGTCTTCCTATTGTTTTATCACTAACACTGAAACGAAATAGTTATTACATTTCAATTACCTACTATTAAAAACACCTCAGGCATTCAGGAAATTCTTGTTTTCACGAATAAATCTCTATTACCTCTCTCGAAACTTTTTAACTCTTTCGCCGTGCTGAAATCTGAAATCAAGAAACAGATACTGGGATACAAGAGAGCAAAAGAACTAACCTGTGAATTGCTCATCAAATCAGTCTGTCACCTAGATTTCTGTCAATCAGAAATTTTTAATGAGTTGATCAACTACCAATTGTTTTTGGATTTTCTTCTCATACTCACTGGGAAAAATCACCTTTTCCGATAATAATTTTTATCAAGTCAGCTAAATTATGCGTTCACAAGAAATTTGTGAATTGTCATGAATTCCGGTAGTTTTTTATATTTTTTTCCCTGCTTTCGCGGATTATCACGAATTCCTTAGTAAATCGTCCAAATCAGCAGGATAGTTAGTCGGTCGATATAAGTCAGGCTCCATATATTGGATGTGGTCACAAAAGCATTTCCGTTCGAAATGAAACATTCATCCGAAAATTTGAAGGAGTTGGTTTTGATATCAAAATTGTTTTCACACACAATTTTTCCGCATTCGAATCTTTTATATCTTGTTTCTACACAGCCTGATGTATCCATAATTGATCACGAGAATATTCTGTGTTTCACCAAATTACTAGTTTGAAATATCTGTCGAATATGCTGCAATGGTAACGCTATGAAAGTACACTCACCCCCTATACCAATTAGTACTTCTCAACTCTGGCTCCGCCCCTTTATGTTTTTCCTTATTGTATTTCAATCGTGCTGAGTTAGCGAGATGTTCCTTGTCTTCCTATTGTTTTATCACTAACACTGAAAAGAAAAAGTTATTACATTTCAACTTACCTACTATTAAAAACACCTCAGGCATTCAGGAAATTCTTGTTTTCACGATTAAATCTCTATTACTCTCTCGAAACTTTTTAACTCTCTCGCCGTGCTGAAATCTGAATTCAAGAAACAGATACTGGGATACAAGCAAAAAGAACTAACCTGTGAATTGCTCATCAAATCAGTCTGTCACCTAGATTTCTGTCAATCAGAAATTTTTAATGAGTTGATCAACTACCATTGTTTTTGGATTTTCTTCTCATACTCACGGGGAAAATCACCTTTTCCAATAATAATTTTTATCAGGTCAGCTAAATTATGCGTTCACAAGAAATTTGTGAATTGTCGATGAATATCAGTAGTTTTTATATTTTTTTCCCTGCTTTCGCGGATTATCACGAATTCCTTAGTAAACTCGTCCAAATCAGCAGGATAGATAGTCGGTCGTTATAAGTCAGACTCCGTATAATTGGAGGTGGTCACAAAAGCATTTCCGTTCGAAATGAAACATTCATCCGAAAATTTGAAAGGAGTTGGTTTTGATATGAAAAATTGTTTTCACACACAATTTTTCCGCATTCGAATCTTTTATATCTTGTTTCTACACAGCCTGATGTATCCATAATTGATCACGAGAATTTCTGTGTTTCACAAATTACTAGTTTGAAATATCTGTCGAATATGCTGCAATGGTACGCTATGAAAGTACACTCACCCCCTATACCAATTAGTACTTCTCAACTCTGGCTCCGCCCCTTTATGTTTTTCCTTATTGTATTCAATCGTGCTGAGTTAGCGAGATGTTCCTTGTCTTCCTATTGTTTTATCACTAACACTGAAACGAAAAGTTATTACATTTCAACTTACCTACTATTAAAAACACCTCAGGCATTCAGGAAATTCTTGTTTTCACGAATAAATCTCTATTACCTCTCTCGAAACTTTTTAACTCTCTCGCCGTGCTGAAATCTGAATTCAAGAAACAGATACTGGGATACAAGAGAGCAAAAGAACTAACCTGTGAATTGCTCATCAAATCAGTCTGTCACCTAGATTTCTGTCAATCAGAAAATTTTAATGAGTTGATCAACTACCATTGTTTTGGATTTTCTTCTCATACTCACGGGGAAAATCACCTTTTCCGATAATAATTTTTATCAGGTCAGCTAATTATGCGTTCACAAGAAATTTGTGAATTGTCGATGAATTCAAGTAGTTTTTATATTTTTTTCCCTGCTTTCGCGGATTATCACGAATTCCTTAGTAACTCGTCCAAATCAGCAGGATAGATAGTCGGTCGTTATAAGTCAGACTCCGTATAATTGGAGGTGGTCACAAAAGCATTTCCGTTCGAAATGAAACATTCATCCGAAAATTTGAAGGAGTTGGTTTTGATATGAAATTGTTTTCACACACAATTTTTCCGCATTCGAATCTTTTATTTCTTGTTTCTACACAGCCTGATGTATCCATAATTGATCACGAGAGTATTCTGTGTTTCACCAAATTACTAGTTTGAAATATCTGTCGAATATGCTGCAATGGTACGCTATGAAAGTACACTCACCCCTATACCAATTAGTACTTCGCAACTCTGGCTCCGCCCCTTTATGTTTTTCCTTATTGTATTCAATCGTGCTGAGTTAGCGAGATGTTCCTGTCTTCCTATTGTTTTATCACTAACACTGAAACGAAATAGTTATTACATTTCAACTTACCTACTATTAAAAACACCTCAGGCATTCAGGAAATTCTTGTTTTTCACGAATAAATCTCTATTACCTCTCTCGAAACTTTTTAACTCTTTCGCCGTGCTGAAATCTGAATTCAAGAAAACAGATACTGGATACAAGAGAGCAAAAGAACTAACCTGTGAATTGCTCATCAATTCAGCCTGTCACCTAGATTTCTGTCAATCAGAAATTTTTAATGAGTTGATCAACTACACATTGTTTTTTGCATTTTCTTCTCATACTCACGGGGGAAATCACCTTTTCCGATAATAATTTTTATCAGGTCAGCTAAATTATGCGTTCACACGAAAATTTGTTGAATTGTCGATGAATTCCGGTAGTTTTATATTTTTTTCCCTGCTTTCGCGGATTATCACGAATTCCTTAGTAACTCGTCAAAATCAGCAGGATAGATAGTCGGTCGATATAAGTCAGACTCCGTATAATTGGAGGTGGTCACAAAAGCATTTCCGTTCGAAATGAAACATTCATCCGAAAATTTGAAGGAGTTGGTTTTGATATGAAAATTGTTTTCACACACAATTTTTCCGCATTCGAATCTTTTATATCTTGATTCTTCACAGCCTGATGTATCCATAATTGATCACGAGAATATTCTGTGTTTCACCAAATTACTAGTTTGAAATATCTGTCGAATATGCTGCAATGGTACGCTATGAAAGTACACTCACCACCTATACCAATTAGTACTTCCCAACTCTGGCTCCGCCCCTTTATGTTTTTCCTTATTGTATTCAATCGTACTGAGTTAGCGAGATGTTCCTTGTCTTTCTATTGTTTTATCACTAACACTGAAACGAAATAGTTATTTACATTTCAACTTACCTACTATTAAAAACACCTCAGGCATTCAGGAAATTTCTTGTTTTCACGAATAAATCTCTATTTACCTCTCTCGAAACTTTTTAACTCTTTCGCCGTGCTGAAATCTGAATTCAAGAAACAGATACTGGGATACAAGAGAGCAAAAGAACTACCTGTGAACTGCTCATCAAATCAGTCTGTCACTAGATTTCTGTCAATCAGAAATTTTTAATGAGTTGATCAACTACCATTGTTTTTGGATTTTCTTCTCATACTCACGGGGAAAATCACCTTTTCCGATAATAATTTTTATCAGGTCAGCTAAATTATGCGTTCACAAAGAAATTTGTGAATTGTCGATGAATTCAGTAGTTTTTATATTTTTTTCCCTGCTTTCGCGGATTATCACGAATTCCTTAGTAACTCGTCCAAATCAGCAGGATAGATAGTCGGTCGTTATAAGTCGACTCCGTATAATTGGAGGTGGTCACAAAAGCATTTCCGTTCGAAATGAAAACATTCATCCGAAAATTGAAGGAGTTGGTTTTGATATGAAAATTGTTTTCACACACAATTTTTCCGCATTCGAATCTTTTATATCTTGATTCTTCACAGCCTGATGTATCCATAATTGATCACGAGAATATTCTGTGTTTCACCAAATTACTAGTTTGAAATATCTGTCGAATATGATGCAATGGTACGCTATGAAAGTACACTCACCCCCTATACCAATTAGTACTTCCAACTCTGGCTCCGCCCCTTTATGTTTTTCCTTATTGTATTCAATCGTGCTGAGTTAGCGAGATGTTCCTTGTCTTCTATTGTTTTATCACTAACACTGAAACGAATTAGTTATTACATTTCAACTTACCTACTATTTAAAAACACCTCAGGCATTCAGGAAATTCTTGTTTTCACGAATAAATCTCTATTACCTCTCTCGAAACTTTTTAACTCTTTCGCCGTGCTGAAATCTGAATTCAAGAAACAGATACTGGGGATACAAGAGAGCAAAAGAACTAACCTGTGAATTGCTCATCAAATCAGTCTGTCACCTAGATTTCTGTCAATCAGAAATTTTTAATGAGTTGATCAACTACCATTGTTTTTGGATTTTCTTCTCATACTCACGGGGAAAATCACCTTTTCGATAATAATTTTTATCAGGTCAGCTAAATTATGCGTTCACAAGAAATTTGTGAATTGTCGATGAATTCCAGTAGTTTTTATATTTTTTTCCCTGCTTTCGCGGATTATCACGAATTCCTTAGTAACTCGTCCAAATCAGCAGGATAGAAAGTCGGTCGATATAAGTCAGACTCCGTATAATTGGAGGTGGCATTCAGGAAATTCTTGTTTTCACGAATAAATCTCTATTACCTCTCTCGAAACTTTTTAACTCTTTCGCCGTGCTGAAATCTGAATTCAAGAAAAACAGATACTGGGATCAAGAGAGCAAAAGAACTAACCTGTGAAAATGCTCATCAAATCAGCCTGTCACCTAGATTTCTGTCAATCAGAAATTTTTAATGAGTTGATCAACTACCATTGTTTTTGGATTTTCTTCTCATACTCACGGGGAAAATCACCCCTTTTCCGATAATAATTTTTATCAGGTCAGCTAAATTTATGCGTTCACAAGAAATTTGTGAATTGTCGATGAATTCCGGTAGTTTTTATATTTTTTTCCCTGCTTTCGCGGATTATCACGAATTCCTTAGTAACTCGTCCAAATCAGCAGGATAGATAGTCGGTCGTTATAAGTCAGACTCCGTATAATTGGAGGTGGTCACAAAAGCATTTCCGTTCGAAATGAAACATTCATCCGAAATTTGAAGGAGTTGGTTTTGATATGAAAATTGTTTTCACACA